>SNQJ01S0115115.1:8080-20851 GCA_010110895.2 Picea sitchensis
ATGAAGATGGATCAATGAGTTGTCATTGATACATGATGAAGATGGATCGATGTGGTTTCATTGGTATATGATGCATTGTTGGAAAAATGTATAGATGACTCATTATTGTCTTATCATGATTAATAAGGTGCACAGATAGATGAACTCCAAAGTGGTCCCCTTATGGTGAAATCCCTCACGGGAAGACGCTTTGTGGATTGCGTTATCCTAAAATAATGGTTGGAGGACCCATGCTCTCATTATTGTATTATCATGAGTGATAAGGTGAAAAAATGGATGAAATCCAAAGTGGCCCCCTTATGGTGAAAGCCCTCACGAGAAGACGCTTTGTGGATTGACTTATCCTAGAATAATGGTTGGGGACCCATTCTTGTATGTATAATAATGAGATGAAGATCAAGGAAATTGTTGGTGAAACTATCCTAGATGCATAGTTCTTGTCATGCCATTTCCGGTGGTATGTGGAATGCCACATAACTCCTCATGGTTTGAGAGTTATGGCCTTACGGAGATGAAGGACCCCCACATGAAGGCTTGAAGCCCGCAAGGTCAAAGAAGTCAAAGTGACCTAAAATAAGAAATCATTATTTAAATGATAAAGTAAAGTGACAAAGTTAAGGTGGATTATTTAAATAATAAATAGAAGTGACAAAATCAAGAAATGATAAAGTAAGGTGACAAAACCAAGAAGGAATATTTAAATGGTAAAGTATTGAAGAACTTTCTATTCATGGAAAGTGGTTAACCCTTAAATAAGGAAAATAGGTTAAGTGACCTAGAAATGGGTTAATATTATTTAAATGATAAAGTAAAGTGACAAATTCAAGGTGGATTATTTAAATAATAAAGAGAAGTGACAAAATCAAGAAATGATAAAGTAAGGTGACAAAATCAAGAAGGAATATTTAAATGATAAAGTATTGCAGAACTTTCTATTTATGGAAAGTGGTTAACCCTGAAATAAGGAAAATAGGTTAAGTGACCTAGAAATGGGTTAAGTGACCTAAAAATGGGTTAGGTGACCTAGAGTATGAAAGTATAAATAAGATAGAAATGGTATCTTGTAGATCATCCTTTTTGTGGATCAATGGAGAGCTTCTTGTGAGAATATCTTTTGGAGTATTGATGGAGAGCTTCTTGTGAGAGCTTCTTGAGCATTTTTGGTGTGGAAAAATTGAGAATATTGAATATATATAGGTGAATGAGGTAAATATAAGCCTAATTTCAGAGGGAAGGTGAAGAAAAGAGAGCCATAATTCAAGGGAGGATAAATTCTTTTCATGATGCTTTCTAAGATATGTTATTTACAGGTCATATCACCATTTTCGCAATAAATTTTTTTCTATAATGATTCAGACCGTGATATTGATATTACATTGAGGAAACATATCCAAGTATCTTTGGTAAACAATTCAAATTTTGGGTCGTTTTATTTTTGGAGATACACTCTGCGGAAAATAGGGTTTGTGGCTAGTCCTGAAACTAGTCTAAAACAGGTGTTTCGGGTAAAAACATCATAACTTCTTCATAACAAATCCAAATTCAGTGAGACCAATTGTGTTGGTTCTATTACAGTATTTAGTATTCTTTGTAATATTTTGAGATTGATTCAACAAATATTCTATGCGGGGCACGCTCTACAAGGTCGCTCTCTAGAATAATACAAAATTCAACAAGGTATGCCATTTTTTCTATAACTCCTTTTCTAAGAGGTTCCAAGTAGTGACACCTGGAGGAATTGTATTAAACACACTGAAGAATTTTTTTTATCAGTTTCAGATCTTTATTCATTACAGGTACAAATTTATGATTATTTCAAGTTAGGGTTGTTGACTAATCCAAAACTAGTCATGGTTGAGACAAGCAGCTGATGAGTTGGCACATACATGAGGTGTATAGTTGTTGATGTTGGTACATATTGATGAGTCATTGTTGATGAGTATTTTACACATTATTGGTATATATTTGGTACATGGTTGGATGCACTTGTGTATGGTACAGGTTGATTACATGTTGTTTGGCACAAGTTGGTGTATGGTTGATGCACTTGTTTATGGTGAAGATTGATATCTATTGAGGATTGTTGCCTCATCTCAATTGGTGTTGAGAATGTAAGATGAGTCTTGCATATAGATCCGGTGCTCTTGTAGAGTTGTAATCTATTCATTTGTTGTTTAAAAACCCCCGGATTGAAGTCCATAATAAAAGGAAAAATTGTACATACATCTTGTGTTACTTGTGGAGATGATTTGTTGATGATATATTGCTGATATATGTTGGTGATATGTATTCACATCTAACTGATTATTAATGACAATAATGAGTAATGAGTAAATGTGGATTGTTAACTAATGAGTTTTGTGTAAGAGGGAAGTTTTGGGAAAAAGATCCCCACACTCATTCATCCCCCCCCCTCTAAGTGTGGTAGGTGTGTCCAACAAGGTGGTGGGCATATAATGAGCGAAAAATGAGACAATGAACGGGAATGAGACGATTATTGTTCTGTTACATGAAATAACATTCATTGATTTTAAAATCATCATTATCATCATTTGCCCAAAAACATTTGGATATCTATTATTTATCATGCCAATTATTTCCAAACTAACATGACGAAACTAAACCCACCAAATTTCGTTTGTGAAAACAAAATTTCTCTTTAGAATTTAAACATATTGTATCCATGACATGGAAACAATGTTCTTTAAACTACTCAATACCAATCTTAAGGAAAATTATAGGATTATCAAACTTGCAAGTTTCATTCTCTTTTTTAAAACCATAGATATCCTTTTCAACGGGTAAAGCGTTTTGCATGAGATTGTCGAAAAAGCAATTTGTCTCAGTCATAATCATAAAAAAAATGCCTCAAGTTAGCATGAGAGGATGAGAAAAATAATCGTAAGAACTTTCAACTGTGCATCACATAAGATTTACACTAAAACCCCAAATAATTGTTGTGAAAACAAATTGGGTTTGAAAATATAATGTGAACTTGGTGGGCATCAAATCCACATCAACTTCAAAGTCAACAGAATTCCCTTATGGAAAAATAACAAGAGAGCCATGATTTTGTGAGTCTAACCAATCTTTCCCACTTTTAGGTCGAGACCATAAACAAAAATTCAAATCTGGGTTTACATTTATTTACTTGGCCACATATTGCATGGTGAAACAAGGCCTGTAGAAAACATATGGGCATAGTTTTTGAGGAATGGATGCAAGAAAATCCAAAACAATTCCTTCCCAAAGTGACCGGAATATAATACATAGGCCTCCATACTTTTTCAAACAATGGTAATGATAATATGAAAGGGATGCAAATATTCCAAGGTCTGGATATGCAGTGAGGGTACAATACAATAGTCACAAAACCTGACTATTATTTTCCCATTTATTTTACAGAGAAAACCCTTTAAAATTAAGTCATAAGAAATGATTGAAACTGAATGTATTCACCATAAGATGTTTTCCAATAGTCATACCATAATAATACTATCATTTTCTCCAGGTGAAACAAAACCACATACCTCAAACATAATAGAATGTTGAATTATATTTATAGTTTGAAAAACTTAAATGCCAGCACGAAGAAACCCAAATCGAAATGTATTTTACACAGCCATAATTCCCACAAAAAATCCACTGTAAAGTTTGGAAAAAATGAATTATGCATGCAAACTCTAAGAGACAGCAAAACAATTTTATCTGGATCATAGCTAACAATTCATGAATGAAGAGGAAAAATACCATACCTATAAGAAGAATGCTAAAACAATTAACATAGCACAATTAGTTTTTCACCAAGTCTAAGCACAATGGAGGTGCTACTAACTAGAGCAATCAAAACAAGTGTGAGGAGAATAGTGAAGGTGGTGGCTTCGAGGTAGGGTAAGAACGATGTGCAGTAAATGCACGTTGCTTCCCCTCTTTTCACATTTAATTCCATCAACCACAACCAACTATGGAGTGCACTTAGCCTCCAATAATTCGATCCATCAACAATATCAACCATTGTATATCCAACATAACATAGCATTTTCATATTCAAAATCAAATTGATCTTTCCTCATGGATTTTCATAACTATTATATTCCCATTTAACAATTAATATCAAAATAAAATGTCCCACATACCTTACTAGTGGAGGATTACCATTCAACCTAATAATCATTTTCTCATATACATAAATATACCATGATTTTTCACGTGGCTTGTGCTTAGAGTTTGAGTAATATATCAAAGTCTAGGTGTAGTGAGAATAAACTAAAATGTTTATTTCATGAAATCACATTTTCTCTTTTTAAAATAAAATTGCTAACACACCCAGCATCCATCAATTACACATAGAACCAGGTTAGGATCTCCCTCCTTATTCTCAAAATGTGAAGTCTTTCTCATAAGGTAATCATGAGCAAAACAAGAGGAGCCATTTCTCTTATTATTTTTCAAAAAGGGGTCCCACCTATTTAGTATTATTATTAAATATATATAAATAATAATGCATTTCTACCCATTTGCAGGAAGGAATTTATGGTGCTCTGTTGGGTGTCAACAACTTCCATATTAAATCTAGCAGAAGAGACGAAGAAAGATTTAAACAAGAAAATAAATGATAAATAAAACACATAATACACTAAGATTTTACCCTGGAAACCCAACCGGGAAAACCAAAATTCCTTGAGTGTTATGCTCTCTTGTTGTCTTATTCATTTAGAATGAAAGGTTACATGCCTAACCTTGTGCCACACCTAAGACACAATCGACATCATGCCTTCTTTATTTACACAAGAATGACCTTGTAGCCAATTCGGCTTACATCTGCATGACCAACAACCTGTAAACTATTGATTAGTTATTCTAAAATTCATTCATCAACTTTTACAACATTACAACATGCCTTCTTTATAGTTTTTACAGTAAGAAAAACTCTAAATAAAAGGAACCCAAAGATGGTTACAGATCCACGCATATCATTGGCTACAAATCCCACAAATCTCATGATTTTGTTACAGTCGACTACCAATTCGTATTGCCAATCGACTACGAGTCAACCTTCATTCAGTATTTAGTGAGTGTAACATACCTAGCCACCCATGGGCAGGGGCATGCTACCTTCAAGCCCTCCCTTGGAATTCTTTCTTTTACAGATACCTTTTAAAGTTTAAGGATGCTTTAAAGAAAATACTTTAATGACATGCACAACAATATCCAGTAGGCATGCATAGTCTAAGGATTCAATTAAATGATAATTAAATATACACAATAGAAATAAATTCATATACATGTAAATTATACCATAATAGAAAGAACTTATCTTTATGAAAGATGACACCAACGGGTTGCAGACCAAGCACGTTCCACCCAACCGTAGACATTATTGTTCCAAATCTCAACATCAACGTCACCCTCGAGCCAGGGATATGAATCCACAAGGACGGTTTCAGAGTGTTATTTTTCTTCCCAAACCAGTCAGCACCCCAACTCTCACAAAAATCCAAGTAACCATCTCTCTTCTACCCATCTTGCACCACCCGAGAGAACGAACCTCTGCCCTTCTCTACCACACAGTCCCTTAGATAGTCCTTCTCCTTATTTCGGGCTCCAGCACAACTGGTCTAGAATCTCAATGTTGGAAATCTCAGGACTCTTAGCTGTGAGCAACGCTGGATACAAGCCAATTCATCTCAGACATGCAGACCTCAAGTCACAGTTGGATCACTCCAGCGACCACTACAACCAACTATCTCATGGTTAATTCTTCTACAGTTTGGCTCCCTTTCCCAAGCCAAGACGTGGATGATGGATAAATAAATGAACAGGTAAGTGGGTGCATGGAGGTGTGTGCTTGAAATTGTGTGAGGGATAGAATGGTGCAAATTCATAAGTGAAGGAGAAAATGAGCCAACGACCAACCCCCCCATCAAACCAAAGGTGGGTTTAAGTAACTTCATGGGGAAATCAAGAACCTCCTAGCCTTCCCTAAGAAGCTCACATAACCGATCCCCTCCCTTAGGAAAAAAGGGTAATTAACATAGGAAATAAACACTTAGCCCCTCAATCACACTCTCTTGTGGAATCATATCCCCCTATAATTCTATTCATTGTATGTCTAGCATCCAACCATGTATTTATTATTAATAATGATAAAACATTACATGTCTTGGGAACACTGGCCTTTTAATATTTTTTTGGGCACTCTGGCCTCTCAGCATTGTAACAATACATTATTTAAAATGGGGGTTCAGAACCTGGGGTGTTACATCCCCTCCCCCTTATTTTGGCACTGTCCTCAGTGCATATACAAAAATAGAGATCAAAATCTCAAATTTATTCAAAAAGTTGCAGGTACTCTGCTCACATTGCATCTCCATGCTCTCAGGTAGCATCTTCAGTACTTTAGCAGGTTCACTGAACTTTTACCAACTCTATAACTCGATTCCATAGAATTTTGACTTTTTTGTCCAATACCCGCATTGACTGAACCTGAAAATATCCCTCTATCTCTACCTGAATCAAATGCCAATCAATAACATGGTTAGGATCATGTAAACATTTCTTTAGTAAAGAGACATGAAATACATTATTCACATTCATGGAAGAAGACAATGTAAGCATGCATGCAACTATCCCTATTTTGTACAATATTTCAAATGGACCACGGAATCTGGCTACCAGCTTTGTACAACTACCAAA
The DNA here is from genome assembly GCA_010110895.2 of Picea sitchensis. Classification (NCBI taxonomy): domain Eukaryota; kingdom Viridiplantae; phylum Streptophyta; class Pinopsida; order Pinales; family Pinaceae; genus Picea; species Picea sitchensis. Next base: position 14,777 of record SNQJ01S0115115.1, read on the forward strand.
TTTCAAAGAACTTTTCTTGGGCTTCACTTTAAAAAGTACATGCTCCCCTACTTTAAACTCTCTAGTTTTCCTATTCTTGTCTTCATAAACTTTATGTCTATCATGAGATGCCTCTATATTCTTCTTGAAATTAACCACCTGGTCTTCCATGTCCTTGAGCAACTCCGGCCCAAGTACCACTCTATCTGTTGGGTTGTCCCAGCTTACTAGATTATCACATTTCCTACCATACAATGCTTCAAATGGGATCATTCTTAATGAAGCTTGATACCCATTATTATATGCAAACTCAACCAAGTGTAATTAATCTTCCCACTTAGATGGCTTATCCATCACATACATTCTCAGCATGTCTTCAATTATTCGATTGTCTCTCTCTGTTTTCCCATCTATCTGGGGATGATATGATGTGATAAATTTTAGATTTGTTCCAAATCCATTAAAAAATCCCCTTCATAAATTGGAGGTAAACTTTGTATCTCTGTCCAAGATAATTGTCCTAGTTATCCCATGCAACCTAGCAATTTCCTTCATGAAAATTTCTGCAATATTAGTCATTGTATGCGTTGTCTTCGTAGGCACAAAATGAGCAGCCTTTGTTAATTTGTAAACCACCACCATGATTGAATCATGTTTCTTATTCGTTTTGGGTAATCCTGTGATGAAATCCATGGTGATCACTATTACAAGGGAAAAACTCTCTATGGCCAAGGGTAAACCACAATAGACAGGTATGACTGCAGAAATCAACTCAATTCCAACATCTTCTATATAGACTAATGTGCAATACGAGGAAGAAGCCTACCTTGATCCATTCATTTGATTTCATTCCACCATTGAGCACTTTGACCCAAAGATTTACAACTACAAGAAGTTCTCAACAAAGAAGCAATGCAAGTATATAGTGATAGTATATCAAATGAGTTAGCACATGAGATAGCACAATCCATTAATAAACATTACAAACATGCCCATGGATAATAATCATATATTTTAAAGATATTGATAGGATGGGAAAGGAGTATTTCTATTAATAATTGATCAATATAAGTATCAACATTACAGACTTCCGTGTCGGCACGGTTCGAAACCGAGAAACCAAGTTCCTTCCAACTGGGTCTCCACCACTTCAATCCTCCACCAAAGGCAAGATCATAGAAAAGAGGTAATGAGGTCCTCTCGACAATAAGGAAAGATCTTGGGGGCTGAAAACTGTGTTCATACTTAAGGGACAAAGGGATGCAGACTCAATATGAAGTAATTTCTCCAGAGTAACTTTTCTCTCAAAGTTGAATGCTTTCTCTCTTTTTTTCCATAGCTCGAAATTGTGCTCTTATAGCCTCCATAATGCAACTGAAGGGCTGAGTTAGAATGTTTCCAGTATATGGAAGGCCAATGATCAGATATATTTTCTCATGACATGGAAACCCAACCTCATTTTGTATTTTCTGGGACAAATCCCGATATACGTGAGCTGTAGTGGAGCAACAAGCGTATACGCATCTTGCAAAGCAGTTAGGGAGCGTATATGTGGAAAAAAATATATTTTTGTCTCTGGATTTATAAAAAAGGCGGTTGATAAGTCTACATAGGGAAATGGAAAAAGGCCCTCTGTGCAAGATAACAATGGTGAGGAAAATCTTGCTATAACAGATGCCCCCTAATGTGTGAGATCAGAGGAGTATCTGCGATGGCTGAAATACATTATAAATAACCCAGAAGTGGAGTGGTAGAGAACCAGCTGGATGAAATCAATTGATCATTACATTATGTACTAACTTTGCATACATGGCTGCCAAAAATAAAATGCAGATCCATGTGGAAAATATACCAACAAGTGTTCATGGCCATGAGTAGGCAAATATAAATGCAGTTACATGCCAATAGTTGTCATAGTCACGAACAAGGCCCAGTGAAACCAGTCTCAAAATCAAATTGAAGATATTTGTATACCATGGAGTACAATCTAATCTCCCATGATCGCTAAATTCAAATGGGTACTGGTCCGATGAAATGGAAGCAACAACCTAGGAAAGTTGTGTCTACAAAGTGATGTATTCAAGTCTTCAATACAATCCACCAATGGTGCAAGTCTACATCATGTGAATAAATGAGTTGAGGTCGAAAATGATGAGACATCGTTTGATTACCAGTCATTGAGGTATACCGTTAACAAACACGAGACAACCTACCAATGATGAAAGTAGGTATCAAGGCACCGAGTACATCTCTACAAATGTGAATAAAGGAGTTGGTGTCGAACATTTGAGATATCCATTGATCAGGAAACATTGATGTATTCCCATATGTCAATGGCAAGAGAGCCTACCACTAATGACTGAAAACCTCAAGGTACTCATAAAACTCTAAGTCTTGTATCCAGAATACATGAGTTGAAGTCGATGGAAAGAGACCCACTGAAAGGAGAGAATTAAGGCATCTCTCATCAGTTAGCACGAGGAACAAACAAGGAGCTTCATGATTTGGTGGATATCGGACGAAGAACATGTTCACGAACCAACGACCCTATGCATCTTTCGCATGTGCCAAGTGCAAGTGGTACACGAAAAATACCCTCTGAATAGCAGCCAGTGATGAAAACTGCTGACAAAGGTGAGGAAACCACCAATAAGGCTAATGGCATCCAAGACACTACACAAATCCCAAAGTGTGAATAGATGTCTTGCCTTCGAACACAAGGGAAACCACCCAGTCAACAACCCATGATGAAATGTTGATTGTTGGGTTCAAGGTGACCTACCAATGATGAAAGTAGGGCCAAGGTGCATCATAAGACCAAAGTATCATGTGATTCTGAGACAAAATGAGGGTATGGACGACATGGGAAGTCAATATTTCTAAGGAGTGGTTGACATGAGTTGATAGAATTCCTTTGAACAAGAGCATGAGACATACGGTGGACTCTGGCAGCATAGACTTAATGATTTGAAAAATAGATGCAGGAGGCATCCATAATGTTCTCTATAGTGGTTGGAATATTAACCAGTTGGTAGAGAACATTCTGTAACGAGATCAGCTTCCTAAGGCCATGCTAAACCCAAAATTATGATGATGCAAGGACTCAATAACTTTGTGCTCTGTTCAAAGGCAACACGACTGCTGCTAATTACAATATAGTACTCCCTTCCCAACCGTCTTTTTTTTTTTTTTCATAACAAGTGAATGCTATAATATAGAGGAGGGAACGAGTGTCGCAAGTAATAAAAACTAGTTCCAGCAGTGGAACGTACCTATGCTCAATGCAAGGAAATGCATGTGAGAAATGGACACTCGGGGTGATGTTCCCTCCAGGGTATAGGGTGTCAAATTGCGAAGGATATAGACAAGTCTCTGCTTGGTTGAGGATGCAAACTTCTTATGCCATGGTTTATAACGCAAAGCGATAATCAGCTAAAGGCTCAATACTGCAAGCAAGGGCATGAGATGCAATCACAATTTAACACCAAAAAATGTCCTTTTTTATATCTTTTAGTCTACTTGGTGTGAAAAAGGGGTAAACTTGTGCCAAATAGATGTATTTTTAAGTCCAATTTACGAGTGTGAATAAGACAATTTCACTTGGCGATCTTTTCCATTTTTGATAGCGAGTCGGAAAAGAGCTTAACTAAGACTCATGATATTTCAAATCCAATTTTAACAAGTGTGAAAGGGACAGATCACTCGGTGATATTTTCAAATTTTTGTAATGAGTCAGAAAAGAGCTTAACTAAGACTCATGTTTTTTGTCTAATCAACATGTAAAGGGGGAGGCCAAGGTTCCCGACCCGACCTTTTGTCGAAATTCAGTATCCTGCGGATCGGTGACAAAAGCTTGGGAAAGCCCAAAGCTCTCCAAGTCGAGGAGGAGAAAGTGCTAACGAAGTACATAGTCTCTGTTATGGTTCGAATAATGTCTCTTAGTGGAACAGACATAGGTGGGGGTATGGGATGTCCTGTCAGGTTTTCCTAGTCGAAGGGGACCTCGTCAGAGTTCAGAGAGAGAGTATTCGGAGGAAGAATGAATCTCTCTTGTTTAGAAGGGGGAAGACTTGGAATGTTGATCACGTGACTGGAGGGTGCATCACTCTTTTCAGGGTGAGTCAGTTTGACCATAAAAGGCACCGGCATGGTCACCTCTTCAATTATAGGTTGAAGAGGATGCATGGTAATGGGGGCAAGAGATGCTTCACCCTCCATGGAGGGGGTGAGGTCAGAGGAAAATCTTGGTGGTGAGACTGCTGGGATCAATAAAGGTGAAGTGGTGTGATGAGGAATAATGGGTGTCTCAGAGTTCGAATGGCTTTTGGGTGAGCCCCACACCTCTAGTACCTCGGCAGTCGCTGGGCACAAGTGAGTAAGATGGCTTCCTTCACAAGTCTTGCAAATGAATTTAGGCTTACGACTGAGACGTTTGGGTTTCTCGATGGGACTGGCCGAGGAAAGAGAGTCGTCTCATATATGATAAATAGGAGTCAGAGACGTGACACGGCTATGATCCGGGGTGAAAAGGATGGTGCCCCCAAACTAATTGGCATAGGTTTGAAGTGAGTTGTTGTCATGATTTGTAGAGGGTGTCAACTCATCTCCGACATGACTAGCAGGGGTGGGCGATGGTGCACTGGTGTGGCTTACAATGGTTGGGCTAGTGATAGATTGCGGTATTTGAGTCCAAGGTCCTAGAAAAGATTGATTCTGAAACATTGCAGGCTAGAAAGGATCCTAGTATATTCCCTATCCTGGCCCAGAAACATTGTGGTTTATGCCAAGGTGGTATGAAGAGGTCTGGACGGGCATCGTCATTGAGGTCTGCAAAGAGACCGAGGTAGGATAAGAATTATTCAAGTGAGGATATATGTTTCCCCTTGTGAGGGTGTCCCATAAGGAGGGTAGCCTGAATTATAAAATTGATTCTCCCCATATGGAAGACCTAGGGGTACTTGAGGACCTGGTACAAAAAAGTGTTTAAAGGGATCGACATGGAAGATGAAAGATACATGGGCGAGGTGTAATAAGCACCCATATGAGCACTGGATCCTGAAATAGCATAGCTAGGATTGGATCCATAAGGTGGAAGGTTCCAACCTCCCATGGTAAAACGATTCATATCAAAGGAAGAAGTGGGCATGGGAGCGATGGTGCCCGTGGATCCAATGCTAGGATTCATATAGGTAGACCAGGGAGGGGGTTACATGTGGGAAGGCATATCAATAGAAAAATGACTAGAGACCCAAGGTGCGGATTGAGTGTTGTAATCGTGCATACCATTGTAAAAAACAGAAGGGTCTGCCCCCATGAAATGAGGAGGCATCATGGGGGGCTAGCGGTGAATGGAGGAGTAAAAGGAACTCTACTATCCATGATAATGAAACCAAAAACTAGAGTCCTAGGGTCAACTAGTAATCAAAGAGCATACTAAAAATTCAAATGGCTAATATGCATGAAAATGGGCTAAAGTGGTTGAGTGGCCTCCCTCGCTAAAGAAGGTATGCCTCATCCAAGAGGGACTTGAGACTCCTTGCTAAAGTTTGGAGGTAACAGAATCAGCTATAAGGGCCCTCATAGGCTTAACACCCATTCAGTCAGACCCCCCCGGAGAGGTAATCCTACATAAAGGTTGTGTGTTGTCCGACCCCTATCTGACTCAGGATACAAGAAGAATAACCCCTGCAAGTAACCTATGAGAAACCTAAGTCAAGAAACTAGTAAACCATTGTATAACCGATGCACAGGCGATCAGTCGTAAGTCCGAATCACCGTATGGGCAAGGTAGAAAAGACAAAAACCTTGAAAGCACCGCCTCTCACAGAGTTATGGGCACTATCAAGATCCCCAAATATGAATAAATCCATAGAAATATCTTTGATGCTAGGTGAGTATCCAAGGGTTATCCCTTCAACTAATTTCGCGCAACCTCGTGATTAACTCTGGTGTGAGCAGAGCCTCCTGATATTACCAATTATACAATGGATTTCTCAACTCCCTGTCTCATACACATAAGTTGATTTAATTTCCTTGGAGAAGTTTTCTCACAAAATCCTATTCCAAGGCACTAAATCCTAGGCTAGTTTGTGCACC
>SNQJ01S0115115.1:20862-36174 GCA_010110895.2 Picea sitchensis
ACCCTAAAAAAAAAAATCGTGACTAATCAATTTTAGTTTAAAGCATAAATTTTATTGGTCGTGATTACTCAGAGAGGTATGGAAATGAAACTCATGGTGTTATGACTCTGCATGAAAATAAAAATGGATATAATGCAAAGCCTAACTTTAAATTTTCAGTGAATGATATGCTAAATAAAAACAGTGCAATATTCAATTTTAACTCTGCAACTCAGAAGTAAAATGCAATCTTTCGCTAAATGTACTAAGCTAATGATAAAGGTTCAAAGACAAAAATACCAACCAATGCAAAATGCCTATTTTTTTTGTATTTTCAATGTATTTAAAAAGAAAATGCATGGACTGATAAGCGACTTGATATATAATTTCTACTCTGTATAAAAACAATCACTCAAGTAGAATACCAAGTAGCTAAGTAGACAGCCCAACTACCAAGGACAAATAAAAAACAGAAAACAAAGAGAAATATGTCGCCCAAAAATTCAACTCCAAAAAGGTTTCCTGTCATCCCAAATAATCTCAACAGGTACCACATAGACCTAAGAAGGCTCAGTGATCCTCAAAACCTACCCAACAGTCACTAAACCAAGCAAAAAAACAAGGGGGAAGTGGTATATGCTCTTGTTCAAGAGAAAAGGGCATATATACACCTCTTGTAGTGGGACAACAAGCGTATGCACGCGACTGTCAGGGAAAAAAGGGCATAAATCTTTTAAAACAAGGCTAGGCAAGGTTAAAAGGATGAAAAATCAGACCCAGAGTGAACAGACTTTGTCCAACTGTGATACGACAAGAAATACAAAGGCAAAAGAGCAATGTAAGAAGGAAAAATACTTCAACCCTTAGAAGGAAGAACTTCCCCAATATGGTCGCCAATTCTGTTACAAGGGAAAAACTCTCTATGGCCAAGGGTAAACCACAATAGATAGGTATGACTGCAGAAATCAACTCAATTGCAACATGTGCTATATTGACTAATGTGCAATACAAGGAAGAATCCTACCTCGATCCAAGCATTTGATGTCGTTCCACCGTTGAGCACTTTGACCCAAATCTTTACACCTACAAGAAGTTCTCAACAAACAAGCGATGCAAGTATATAGTGAAAGTATATCAAATGAGTTAGCACATCAAATAGCACAATCCATTAATAAACATTACAAACATGCCCATGGACAATAATCATATATTTGCAAGATATCGGTAGGATGGGAAAGGAGTATTTCTATTAATAATTGATTAACAGAAGTATCAACATTACAAACTTCCGTGTCAGCACAGTTCGAAACCGAGAAACCAAGTTCCTTCCAATTGGGTCTCCACCACTTCAATCCTCCACCAAAGGAAAGATCATAGCAAAGAGGTAATGAGGTCCTCTCGACAATAAGGAAAGAGCTTGGGGGTTGAACACTGTGTTCAGACTTGAGGGACAAAGGGATGCAGACATAATATGAAGTAATTTCTCCAGAGTAACTTTGCTCTCAAAGTTGAATGATTTCTCTCTTTTTTTCCATAGCTTGAAATTGTTCTCTTATAGCCTCCAGAATGCAACTAAAGGGCCAAGTCAGAATGTTTCCAGTATATGGAAGGCCAAAGATCAGAGATATTTTTTCATGACATGGAAACCCGATCTCATTTTGTATTTTCTGGCACAAATCTCGATATATACAAGTTGTAGTGGAGCAAGAAGCATATAGGCATCTTGCAAAGCAGTTAGGGAGCATATATGTGGAAAAATATATATTTTTGGCTCTGGATTTATCAAAAAGGGGGTTGATAAATCTGCATAGGGAAATGGAAAAAGGCCCTCTGTGCAAGATAGCAATGGTGAGGCAAATCTTGCTATAACAATCACTTCCCATTTCTTCTCTAGGATTGGCAATGGCTGCAGCAAGCCCGCTGGGTGCCTATGCTAAACCTTTACCTTATGACATTCCATACATTGAGCGATGTAATCAGAAACATCCTTCTTCATTCCTGGACAAAATAACTGGATTCTTACTGTTGTAATTGTTTTCTGGTAACCGTGATGTCCAACATAAGGAACATCATGAATTTCCTTCAATAGAAAATTGCTCGGTTCTCCAGAACTAGGAACATATATTATGTTTTTATGCATGAGTAATCCATCCTCCTTTATCTCATACTCCTTTATTTTTTATTGTACATCTCCTTGTTGTAAGTTTTCCTTTGCCTGTGGGTAATGCTGGTCTGTAACAAGACCATATAAAATTCTTCTCTTCAAGTATGACTGATGCATACTGATAGCACTAGCATGCATGATATGCAGTCTTATACTAAGTGCATCGACAAATTTATTCTCCTTTCCCTTGATATGCTTGATATCGAAGTCATATTCTCTTAAATATTCCATCCATATTGTTTGCCTGGCATTCAAGGTCGGCTGTTCAAAAAGATACTTCAGGCCAATGTGGTTTTTCCTTAATTCGAATTTCTTCCCCATGAGATAATGCCTCCACATACTCAAGGTGTGAACGATGGAAACAAGTTCCAATTCATGCATGTCATAGTTCCTCTCATGTTCCTTAAGTTTTCTAGAATCATATCCAATGACATGTAAATTTTGCATGAGGAATCCCCCAAGTCCTTCCTTACATGCGTCTTTACATAGCACACAACTTTCATTTGGGTTAGTAATCTTTAACACAAGTTCACTAGTAAGTAATTCCTTCAACAGATTAAAATTATTTTCACACTTGAGTGTCCATTCAAATTTAGTTTCCTTCTTTTGCAAAGAAGTGATGGGATGAGAAATCTTAGAGAAACCCACTATGAACCTTCTATAGTAGCCAGCTAATCCCATAAAAGATCTGACATATGACATATTTCTAGGTGTTCGCCATCCTATAATGGCTTCGATCTTCTCTGGATCTACTGCTATGCCCAGCTCTGAAATAATGTGTCCCAAGTAATGGATCTTCTTTTGATAAAAAGAACAATTACTCAACTTGGAATATAACTGATGTTCTCTCAGTACTTTCAATACCACTATTAAGTGATGATCATGCTCCTCTTCATACTTAGAATAGATAAGTATGTCATCCAGGAATACTATGAAAAACTTATCCAAATAATTTATGAATATGCCATTCATTAAGCACATGAATACATATAGTGCATTGGTCAGTCCAAAAGGAACCACTACAAATTCATAATGCCCATACCTGGTCCTAAAGGTTGTCTTATGAATGTATTCTTCCTTGATACTTACCTAATGGTATCATGCCCTCATGTAAATCTTTGAGAATATCCTTTCTCCTCTTAGTTGATCAAAGAGGTCATCAATTCGAGGTAGAGGATACTTGTTCATCTATCGGAAGTCAATACACAGCCTCAAGGTTCCATCCTTATTTTTGACAAAATCATTGGTGCTCCCCAAGGTGAAACACTTGGATGTATGTACTCTTTCTTCAACAATTCCTCCAACTTCATTTGTAATTATTTTAACTCTGGTGTTCTCATTTTGTAAGGTGTTTTTGACACCAGGGAAGCTCCTGGCCCTAAATCAATTGAGAAATCTATCTCCCTTTTGGGTGGCAATCCAGGTATTTCTTGGAATACATCTTCAAATTCCTGTATTAACAAGAAATCTTTGAGTCTTGGCACCTTTGTATTATCTGTCTCTTCCACATGAGCTTCATACAATTTACATCCCTTCCTAAAACGTCTTTTTAGTTGTAAGGATGAAATCTCCCTTATAGAGATGGGTCTTGGAATTCCTTTCATAGTGCTCTGTTTTCCATTTCCATCAAGACATGAAAATGTATTGTTATGACAATTTAGGACAACATGATGCTTGTCCAACCAATCGATTCCAATCAGAATATCATAATACCCCAATGGTATGATATTTAGATCGATACTAGTATTCACACCATTAAGACTTATGGAACACATTCTGACCATATGACGGATTCGTCTTTTGGTCCCAGTGGATAACTGAAACAAAATTGTTTTTCCAAGTTTACTTTTCTCCAAATGTAATATATCCACTATCTTAAGATCAATGTAGCAATAAATTTCTCCTGAATCAATCAAAATAGAAACAGGTTGATTTATGATCTTACCTTCCACCTCGATCATATTGGACTGGTACTCTGCTTGTCGATCATCCAAAGCTACATAGATTCTTCCCATATCTTCAACTGTTGTAGCCTCTTGGATGTTTTGCATAGTCCACACTCTATCCTTTATGTGTGGGAAATCCTTGTACAGGTGATATTCCTTGCATCCCCAACATTGGATTGGTGGCCTTCCCCTTTTTCGCAGAGAATCTTCTTTCTTGAAATCCCCCTTAGCATACTAATCTTGATGATTTTTATTAGGCTCATTCCTATTGAAGGGAGGTTTGAATCCTTTCCTCCTCTGATCAGACTTTGCATTCTTCTTGTACTTCCAAGATTTTTGTAGGGATTCGCTTCCTTGGCCTTGCTCATACAGGTATTTAGCCTTCCTGATAGCTTCAGTCAAGGTCTTGGGCTCATTATAATTGATCTTTTCCTTATAAAAGGCTGGAATTCCACTTAGAAATATATGTATTTTCACTTTCTCATCACCAATGAACCTGGCATACTTTAACAATCCCAAGAAATTCTTCTCGTACTCCTCCATAGTCATGCTTCCCAAACTGAGTTCAAAGAACTCCTGCAGTTTCTTGTCATAGAAATTCTCTGAGAGGTACTCCTTTTGGAAGTACTTCTTGAACTTCTTCCAAGTGATCCCACTTTAATTAACATGTTCCACTTGCTTCAGTTGGTCCCACCACATTGCATCTTTCCTGTACAAATGGTAGGTGGCAATCCTATCTTCCAAGTTTGATGAATAGTTATGCAACTGGAAATATCTCCTGAGCCCAAGCAACCATGCTTCAACATCATCTTCCCTTTCTCTTTCACCATTGAAGGAAGGTGGCTTGAGCTTCCTCAACTCTCCTTGCAAACTATATATCTCATGTTTCCTTCTTTGGTGTCTGATAGGAGACACCTATGGACTACTTATGGGATCTTCCGATGCATAAAAATGTCTTTCTAAGTAAGGAGGTGAGTGGTGTCCATGAGTTCTCCTAGCACTTTTGGAATAACCATATCTTCCATGATCATTCCTTCTTTCATGGCACGTGCTTTCTTCCTCTTGTCTTGAGTTTGATCCCTTCTTCATTTTTCTATGCAACTGATTTAAGCTCTGCAACACTCAAGCATTTATCTAACTTTTCTCTCTCATCAGTCTCTCATTGTCTACTTTGTATCTATGTACTTCCATCTTCAGGATTCTTACCATTTCTATTAACGTTTCCTTCTCTCCTTTTCCCTTTCGTCCATTGGACTCTGTCTCCACATTACCAACTCTGGTATTCTGGCCTTTGGCCTCCTTATCATGACTGGAGGCTCCCTCACCTTCTTCCATTTCCTCAATAAGCATCCTGAGCTGATGTTATTAAGCCCCTTAATTCTGCAAAATGTGCAAGCGACCATTTCGTTAGAATTATGCATATGATAAACAAAATTGACAAACCATGCTACAAGTCTCCTTCTTCTTCTTTTTTTGTTCATGGAGATCATATCCCCATTCTACGAAAATAAAAGTGTCATGTTATCCTTGGCCGAAATAGAACTCTTCCTACACAGGTGCTTCCTTCAAACCACCTTCCTAGGTGACCATGGCCAAATCCTTCCTTAGCACTTATCGGTATCGAAGACAACCAATTAGGCACATAGCCCTCCTTACCTCAGCTATCAATCTGCATATGACCATGACCATGACCCTGTGCTTAGCTGAAAAAGTGCTTGTCCAGAGCTTCGAGACTTCAAAAATTTCAGCTAGGGCTGGATCAATGGTCCTCATCCTCTTTCACGATCAACGATCAAGATCCACTTTGAGATTCTATTCTTTGGGGGTCTCAAATTTCCTCGCTTGCTTCCTCCCGGAATGATTTTAACCAGATTTCATGATCTGCCAACGGGTGTCCTCCCAGAGATTAGTAGTTGCGAATCACTTCGGCTCTTCAAGATTCGAAAGTTTCAAACCTTCCTCTTGCGCTTTCTCCTGGATTTCTTTTACCCGAAGTCGATGATCCTTCGACGTGTGTCTTCTGGAATCAACAGTTGATACGTACTTCGACCTTCGGGAGGTTTCGACCCAATGCTACTTGTCACATCATTCCTCTCTGGAGTGCCCAGTCTTCGGACTACACGATCTGTCGCCACATGGTGAAATACTGGAAGTGAACATGTGGCCCAACCAGGCGGGTGACATGTGTCACGTTCGAACTGAATTTTCAATACTCCAAATGCTCAAAACTTACTGACACATGGCACACATTCCATGTGTATTTGTCATCCCAGGTGACATATGCAAGCCACATCACTTCGCAAATTCTGGGGTCCACATCACTTTCAGATGATGTCATCGTGCCCCATCACTTCAGGTCTTCGATCTTCGGGATTTCAGGAGTTTTCCATGCTATCACACTTCCAATTCTCCCAAACTCCACATTCTCTAATTGGCCAATCTATATCCATGTGTCCTCCTGGATTGGAAGACTAAGATTCACTTTGGGTCTTCACCGAAAGTCCATGGATCTGCATCGCGTGTCCTCCTTAATCTAACGACTATGATTTCTTCGGGTCTCTGGACTTCAAAAATCTCAAATTTCAAAACTTATATGGCCCCACTGGCTTTTATCCAAAGCCATATATCTAGTGATGCATGGCTCTCGATAGATTAATGGTTGAGATCCTCTTGGATGATCAGATGATCAATATTTACTTCGGCTCTCCGACTCTCTGGGCTTCAAGAGTCTCAAATATCAAATGAAAACCTATCGAACAGATTCCTCTGGAGTTACTAATCTGCTGACACGTAACCTCTTGGTGATTGACGGTCATGATCTACTTCAGAAAATCCAACAGTCGAAGTTTACTTCGGGTCTCCAGCTCTCCTGGCTTCGGGAGTTTCAACTCTCAACGTCTCCTCCCTCACTCTTTCTCAGAGTGCTTTCACCCAGAGCACATGATCAGTTGACGTGTGTCCTCCTATGGATCGACGGTCCCCAACTACTTCATCTATTCGAAGTTTCGATGTTCAATCCCTAACCTGTCACATCACTGCATGCCTTTCAATTTGCGGGGGCATGTATCGACAGTTTGGAGTATCCCTCTTTTTGCCCCGCAATTCTCCTAATTCTGACTCGTAATCCCTTGGGGAAACCGTGGTTTGGATTGCGGGACCACCTTGGGAAATTATCTCCCATGCAACTTGGCTCCCCACAATTCCTCTTGTCCATTAATCTCACTCTTCGATAGGATCCAATGGTTGTGACATTAACCCTTGCTTCCTTTTCATCAGATGACCCCTGTTCGCCTATCCTATGATCCAACAATCTCAGATCTCTCATGATCCTACAGTGGCGATCGCTCCCGAATTTGAAGGGGATGGTCACGATCCTTCGAACCCCTTACATAGGTCTTTGATGTTCTATCTCCCATGTAGATTCTGAAATGCCATTCCTCCTGATCTTTTCAACTTCACAGTTAGAGTTCAATCTTGACCCCGATACTCTGACCAACAGACCCGACCCATACCAGCCTGGTGTTTCAACCAGAAGATATGATACCAAACTGTAACATACCCAGCCACCCACAAGTTGGGGCATGATACCTTCAAGACCTCCCTTGGACTTCTTTCTCTTACAGATACCTTTTAAAGATTAAGGATGCTTAAGATAAAATACTTTAATGACATGCCCAACAATATCCAACAAGCATGCATAGTCTAAAGATTCAATTAAATGATAATTAAATATACACAACAAAAATACATTCATATACATGTAAATGATACCATAACATAGAGCACTTATCTTTATGAAAGATGACACCAACTGGCTGCAGACCAAGCACATTCCACCCAACCATAGACACTACTGTTCCAAATCTCAACAACAATGTCACCCCCGAGCCAAGGCTATGAATCCACAAGGATGGTTCCAGAGTGTTACTTGGATTCCCAAACTAGTCAACACCCAAGCTCTCACAGGCTTCCCAACTCTCAAAACAATCCAAGTACCCATCTCTCTTCTACCCAGCTTGCACCACCCGAGAGAATGGACCTCCACCCTTCTCTACCATGCAGTCCCTTAGGAAGTACTTCTCCTTAATTTGGGCTCCAGTGCAACTAGTATAGAATCTCGATGTTGGAACTCTTAGGAATCGTAGCTATGAGAAACGTTGGACACAGGCCAATGCATCTCAGACATGAGGGCCTCAATTCATGGCCAGATCACTACAGCAACCACTACAACCAACTATCCTGTGGCTAATTCTTTGACAGTCCGGCTCCCTTTCCCAAGCCAAGACGTGGATGACAGATATATCAATGAACGGGTAAGTGGGTGCATGGAGGTGTGTGAATGAAAGTGTGTGAGGGATAGAATGGTGCGAATGCAGAAGTGAAGGATAAAATGAGCCAACGACCAACCCCCCCCCATCAGACCAAAGGCAGGTTTAAGTAACTTTGTGGGGAAATCAATAACCTCCTGGACTTCCCCAAGAATCTCACGTAACCGATCCCCTCCCTTAGGAAAAAAGGGTAATTAACATAGGAAATAAACACTTAGCCCCTCAAGCCCCCTCTCTTGTGGAATCATATCCCCCTATAATTCTAGTCATTGTCCATCTAGTAGCCAACCATGTATTTATTATTAATAATGATAAAACATTAAATGTCTTGGGCAAACTGGCCTTTACTAATTGTTTGGGCACTCTGGCCTCTCAACATTGTAACAATACATTATTTAAAATGGGGGTTCAAAACCTATGGTGTTACAGTGAGTTTCCACACACCCACATGTCGACCTCTTGTAGGTTGACCTATTTGACTTGATGTCAATTTCTTTGACTTTGACTTTACCTGGTTGAACCACCTCGACCTTCAACTTGCTATCGATATATTTGAATTTGAATTTACTTGGTTGAACCACCTCAATTTTTGTCTTGTTGTCGATTACTTCGAATTTGACTATCAGTCGATCCTCCTTGACTAGATTTTCACTGCATAGAGTATAACAATACAACATTCTCCCACTTGTTTTTTTCTTTGTTTAAACCAGGAGACCTTTGAACTCCCATTCACATACCTAGGGAATAAATTCCCATTGCCTCTCTACACCAATATAACTTCACAACACTCACAAACTTGGTCAAAGAGATTTCTATGTTTTCCAACGTGTCTACTTTATCTAGCAACACCTTGTTGCTTTCCACCACGTCTCTCATGAAATGGTATTGTACATCAATGTTCTCATTATTATAATGGTAAGTTGAGTTCTTTTCCAGGAATATTGAGCTTTGACTATCGTAAATTATCTTCATAGCTCTCTTCTCAAACTTGATTCCTGAACACAGCCTTTGCAGCCATACTTGTTCTTTACTTACAAGAGTGGTGTCCATGTATTCATCTTCGGTTGTTGACAAGGATACTCGCTTACTCATCCAGTTTATTTCTCCACCAAACATATTTAACACATATCCACTACTCAACCTTCATTGATCCATATCTCCATCCCAGTCGACATCGACAAATCCATGTACATTTAATTCACTATCACCTCCAGGTTTTCCTTGGTCGAATATAGCATAGTCTTTTGTGTCATACAAATACTTGAATACTCTCTTAACATTTTTCTAGTGCTCCTTCCCAGGTGTTGACATGTATCTACTCAACACTCACACTGCATGGGAAATCACTAGTCGATTGCATATCATCACATACATTAGAATACAAAAATAACTTGCATAAGGAACACATTTCATGTCCTATATTTCCTCATGTGTCCTTGGACATTGTTCAACAGTTAACCTTGCTCCCATAGGAATTGGCACCTTCACAGGTTTTCAATATTGCATGTTGAAATGTTTCAAGATTGTTTCAATATACTTTGTTCGGTTCAACCAAAGATTTCTAGCTACTCGATCTCTCTTGATCTCCATTCCCATAATGAATTTCAATGCATTGAGATATTTCATGTCGAAATTGGAGGATATTTGTTTCTTCACCTCCTTTATTGTGTTCATGTTATTTCCAATCAACAACTTGTCTTCGACATACAATGCTACATATATGAAATGTCCACCTTCTTCTTTGGAATATATACAATGATCATCTTTTCTTCTCACAAACCACAAACTATGTATGTGTTGAACTTTTCGCACCACATCCTTGGTGATTTCTTTAGATCATAAAGGGATATTTTTAGTTTTCACACCAAATCTTTCTTTCCCTTTACTACAAATCCTTCACGATGTTTCATGTAGATTTTTTCTTCCAGGTCCCCATGTAGGAACATCTTCTTTACATCCATCTATTCTATTTCCATATCAAATGTTGTATCCAGAGACATTAGTACTTTAATGGAATTTAATTTTGCAACAAGAGAAAAAATATCACCGAAGTCAACTCCTTCGACTTGGGATTAGCCTGTCTCTACCAATTGATATTTGAATTTCTCAACTTGACATGTTGCGTTCACATTCTTCTTGAATACCCATTTGATACCGACAATATTTCTTCCACTAGGTAATTTTACTAAGTCCCATGTCTCATTATTGTGCAAGGATTCCATCTCTTCGACCATGGTGTCATTCCAGAGTCTTCCCTCTACTGAGTTGAATACCTTCTCGATCGAATTGGTCTCATCATCAGTGGCAGTTAACACAAATTTAGAATGGAATTTTGGATGACTATACCTTTTGACTGGTTTTATTACTCGTTCTGACCTCCTTAGAAGTGGGGTTGGTTGTTCCACCTCTTCTTCTTATTCAGTTGACTCATCTTAATCATATTCTTTGTTCTTCAGTTCAAACCACACCTTCTCTCGATTATTCTTTGTTTTAGCATTTTCTGCGGCCTCAGACTTACTTCCAACTTCTGTGAATACCACATCTTGATTGTACCCTATTTTCCTTGATTCAAGATCCCAGAGATTATAACCTTTCATTCATTCTTTGTATCCAATGAAATGTTCTTGACTACCTTCTTGTCCAGCGTGCTCCTCTTTTCATTGGGAACATGCACAAATGCATTGCAACAAATACTTTGAAATGTGAGACCAAAGGATTCTTACTAGAACATACCTCATGTGGAGTCATGTTGATTAGCACCGACGAAGGAGAAATATTCAATAGATATTTTTCAGTTTTGACTTCCTCCACCTAGAATTCTTGTGTGAGCCCAATAATATTGCACATGTTCCTTTCCTTGTCCATCAATGTTCTATTCATTCTCTTAGAAAATCCATTTTGTTGTGGGGTATATGGTGTGGTATTTTGGCATGATATTCCATAATGCTCATAGAACTGATCAAATTGTTTTCCATAGAATTCACCAACGTTTTCAGTTCTCAACACCTTAATATTTTTATCTGTCTAGTTTTCTACAAGAGATTTAAACTCTTTGAATTTCTATAAAACCTTTGATTTCTTCCTTAGGAAATATATCCATGTCTTCCTAGACAAATCATATATGAAGGAGACATAATACAGGGATCCACCAAGTGAAAGCACTGAAACAAGGCCAAACACATCACTATGAAGCAACTTTAGAATCCTCATTTCCCTTGTCTCTCTAGATGGGAACCTCACCTAATTTATTTTTTCTGCATATATAATGTTCACAAAAGTTGACTTCTAAATTACATTCAGGAAAATATTCGACCATACCTTTGTTATGAATATATCTAAGTCCTTTTTCTCCAATATGTACCATCCTATCATGCCATATCATGGTCTAGTCAACTTTATGATGACTTGTCAAGTCGGTTTGAATCGACTCAACCCGAGTTGAGTCAAAGTTGAGTTGACTTCAGGAAAAATTATGTTGTTGCATTTATTTGAGTTGACGCTCCCTAATAACTTGTATAGGGTTCCAATCTAAACTCCTTTCATAAATGCAATCACATCTCTGACCATCTTGCACGAATCCTTCTAAAATAGGGTGTGCACCCCTACATCACTCATATTGCTGACAAATATCAAGTTTCTTTCCAAACTTGAAATGTGTAGCACACTTGGAAGGGTTATACTCCTCCTATCTTTCACTATCAGTCGAACTCTTCCTCGTCCGACAATTTTGGTTGTCGATTCATCACCCAAGAACACATCTCCTCCTTCATATTGTTCATATTCATAGAACCATTTTCTATTTGGTGTCATATGATAGGATGATCCTGAGTCAATCAACCCAACATCTTGATTGGAATATGTATTGGTCGAAAATAGGTGCACATCACCTCCCTTATCTAGACTCGTCTTTGTCTCAATCGACTACTTCTCGTCGGATCTTGTACTAACTTCCATTTCCTTAGACTTGCAATCCCTTTTGAAATTCCCAGCTTTACCACATTTAAAGAATCTTCTTGTCAATTGAACAGGGGATTTAGATCGACCCTTCAACTTAGACTTTCTATCGAAGAATTCTCCTTTATATTTGTCAATCGACTAACCTCTCACCACTAATGCATATTTGGTTGATCCTTCCATGTTCTTCCTTCTCATTTATTCTAATAGTGGATATGCAACCACGTCTTCTAATGCTAATTTGGTTGTATTACTCCCTATAGCCACGACTAATCTATCTTAGGAGTCTAGAAAAGAAAATAATAGGCTAACACATTTCTCCTCCTTAGTGATTTTAATATCCATGGAAGATAACTGACTTATAATGGTACTTGTTATTGCATAGTTTGTAGATGCAAGAAAGCCTAAAGAATAGAAAGTCAAACTGGAAAAACAGGAACCTTCCCCACCCAATGTCACCACAATGGGGAAGATCTTTATATTTAGGGAGGCTAGGCCTAGGGGAGACGTCCTCGGTAACCTGGGGTTTTTAAAGGGAAAAGGCTAATAGTACAAAGAAAAATTCCCCCCTCACAGATTACCGCCAATTAGATAGTCCCAACTAAACAACCAATAATAGAGTATAACCAAAGAAAATAAAAACACATGCTTAAGACAACACAACAAGGGGACTAATACATGAAATCTTGGTTAGCACTTCATAAATCAATGACTATCTGATATTCAATATAAGAAGTTTAGAAAGTAAATATTGACGAAGTCAATGTTTTCAAAATGGCAATGATAAATATGTCACTTGTCAATAAATACATCAATGATATGCAATCCAATATAATCAATCAATACTTAGTCTAATAAATGCCCTCAACTACCATTCAATTTCTTACAAAGTGAAACGTTGTTGCAATAAAGATGAAATATTCAAAGATGACGGAAACAACTTAGGGTTAGTAGGTTAGGGTTAGTGTAGTTAGCGTTTCAACTCAAAATAGTTTGAGAGTGTTTGGATCAAGTTCTTACTTCAACGTTGAGGATGGAGATCAGTGCCTTGGGGTTAAATGGAGTCAAAAGAGTGAAGGACGCACAGGTTGAAGGAGACGAGATTTTAAAAGGAATGGAGGGAAAAGTTTCAAGGTGATGCTAAAGCAGGGCCTCAAAGACAGAACCCTAGGGGAGAGAGGCTCACTCTATTGTTGCAAAAGCAAGGCCTCGTGCTCTCTCCTCCTTCTCGGAAAATGACTAGCTTATATGAAGCACAAAAACAAGACGAGAGATCTTAAAGAGGGAGAGTGTTGTTGCGGCAAGTCTCTTTTTTCAAACCCTAAGGGAAAAATGGCCCTAGGTGTAGATAACCTAGGCCTAGGACGTCTCCCTCTCTTTGATTCTAAAGGTATGGCTAGCACATGGGAAAGAGAAGCAAGGAGTGTAGCTATGGCTAGGCTCTCTTCTTCCCTTTTAATGGCTAAAGTTTTCTCTATCATGGGACATGAGACAATGACCTACTTGTGTGTTTGTCCCCTAGGGTTTTGATTCAGCAATATTTATAAGAAATATGCAAGAAATTTAAACTACAACCATTCAATAAGAAGTTTTGCAGAAAAAACACTTACAATTCATGAAGAAATAACTATGTAAACCCTAGTTGTAACACCTTCCTTCAAGAGAAACACCATAAATGCAAAAAATCTCTTCCTTCAACAAGTGCGTATAACTTAGTTCGGCCAAAAACCTCAATAGGGCGCTAAAAATCAGACCTCGCTATGAGTGAGTGATAATTGATGATAAAAATGAGTCAAAACCCTCAATATATAGTGTATCAATGACCTAATTTTACTTTTTAGGTCATAAAAAAGACGAAAAGGCCATAATGTCAAAATCATATTGTTTTTACATTAAATGCTAAGTAAAAAACCCTAATCAAGTAAAAATGAGAATAAAATCCCCTTCAAGGGAGGCGCTAGCCCTTTCTATGGAAAATGAGACACCAAGGAGAAAAACGTTAGCCCCCCAGGGGCCTCTCCAACATGCCACATGTGCCACTGTTGCCCAATCTGCCTCCAAAGAATCCATGAAACTGGATGACATCATGGTGAATATGGAGATTTCCCAAGCCTTCCAAGGCTAGTGTTTCACTGAAAAGGGGTCATTCCCCCCAGGTCTAGTCCTGCCTCTGATGGAACGTTCTCTTCCTCTTCGGTGCAAAAGCCCTGATCCATCTCCATCCTGTCTCTACCCCCTGATGGGGTCTCAACATCCATATGGTGGGCTCTTCGGCCCCATGGAGGTCCGAAATGGTCATCTCCCCATGTGTACCAGTCCAAATGGTACCTTTCCGTTGGGCATGGTCCTGCAGATCAAACACTACGCCCTCCATGGGCTCATCAATCACCGGGATCATAGCAATGTTAATCACATATAATCATCAATATTATTAAAAATATGCATTAAAAACCTAATACATCAGTCAATAGCTCAAAGACATTACAAAAAATTGCAATACAAGATTGGAGAAAAAGACAAGACGTCCTATTGGGCTAGTATCCACAAGAAAAGGAAAGTTTCCAGGAATATTTCATCCAAGCCATGTAAGTGAGGTGATGTGGCTAGGGGATGTCCAGACATGTGGGTGCAGTGAGGGCCAAGGATGAATAATGTTATCTATGGGTGCCTTTGTAGAAGGTGAGTTGTACCTATCATGGATGCATTTTTTCCAAGCCTGTTCTTTCCTTTATTCCTTTTCTTACTTTATTCTTTTATTTTATTTTTCTTCTTCTTTTTATTTTTATTTTATTCAAGGGATAACTAGAGGACACTACCTTGGCATGGTGACCAGAGCTGATAGTGTTACCCACAAGTACTTTCACAGATATGAGAAGGTTGGATCGTGATGAGACCCCCTTTTCCCTTGGCCATGTAACCAAAGGTCACTGCCCTGGCGTGG
>SNQJ01S0115116.1:9275-24384 GCA_010110895.2 Picea sitchensis
TGGTTTATGGGATTAGGATGTAATACCATTAAAACTTGTGATGGTATGTGTAAATGTTTTCTTAAACAATATAAGGAGTATCGTAAATCTAGAGCTTTACATGAAGAGATTTTTAATATGACACAAAGAGAAGAGGAAAGCTTAGAATGTTGTGTTGAAATATTTCAATATAATCTTCAAAGTTCCAAGAAGAATAAATTGGATCCAAATATTATTCTAATTATTTTTGTATGAGGAGTTAGGGATAAATGCATAGATTTACTTAACCTCATGGGCCATGGGGATGTGTCTCAATTAAATTATCAGGAACTTTGTGATATGTGTTAGTGCTACTCTCGAGGTAAGGCTAAATATGGTAATGGACCCAGAGATTTTATTTATAAAGACAATAAATCAACAACATGAGGAGTAATTGGGGTTGAACCTGGAAATTTATTAGATATCTGTGTAATGTGTGTATGTGTGTGTGCAATTGTATCTTTTCTATTTTTATTAAGAATGTATTTGCAGTAATTAATTTTACAAGGTTAAAATCTACATTTGGTATCAGAGAAATTATTGGCTTAATTGGGATACCCTTGTAGTGAGGGGTTTGTCTTGAGTATGTGATAAACCTTGTTATAGTGGGAGCTCTAAAGTATTGATTCTTCAAGTAAAAATAAATGACGAGAAGTTTGAAAATAGAGATTGAGAAATTTAATGGAAAAAGTTTTGAGCTATGGAAGCTTAAGATGGAAGATATATTGATGGAAAAAGATCACTAACTTTAAATATATTGGTGGAAAAATGTAATTTTTGGTTTCACTAAATTTAAATCATGTTAATTTAGGATGCATGATTAGACCTAGAGATCCTAGAGGAATATTTCTTTGTGGTATAGGAAGAATTATTCCATCCATTCCAACTCATGTTGTAGTAAGGGCCACTTCATCTTCTAACCCATTGGAAGGTAGATTCAGAAGAGGAGGACAACCAAGTAGAATATTGGGACCTCAAGTGAAAGGAAAAAATGCAAAAGAAAGTGTAAAAGGATAAGCTCCTAAATTAAGTGAAATTGTGGAAGTTGTATTATTTCCATCTGATCCTATACAAGAAGGATTAATCAATGGAGAAATATAAGAACTCAAATTATTAGTTGAAGAAAATCCAGTAGAAGGACCAGAACACATTGTTCCATCTACAGGATCTGAAATTGTTTGGAAGACAACATGGAAGAAGCAAAAGCATCAAATGTGGAAGAAGAGATAACTTTTGGGTTCCCTATTTTGGATCCTGAGATGAAAATTCAAATGAAAAATATTTCACCATCATCATTACCAAATATTCATGGAATGGTAATTAAAGATATTGATACATTTCTCTTTGAATTTGATGTACTTTTTCATAGTTATGATTATTCTGATGGGGCATAAAATCTCAAATAGTTTCTTTCTACTATTAAATATGCATCTTTGAGCTGGTTTATGGGATTAGGAGGTAATACCATTAAAAACTAGGATGATATGTGCAATTTTTTTCCTAAAAAATATCAGGAGTATCGTAAAGCTAGATATTTACATGAAGATATTTTTAAGATGACACAAAGAGAAGAGGAAAGATTAGAATATTTTGTTGAAATATTTCAATATAATCTTGAAAGGTCCAAGAAAAATAAATTGGATCCAAATATTCTTTGGATTATTTTTGTATGAGGAGTTAGGGATAAATGCATAGATTTAACTAACCTCATTGGCCATGGGGATGTGTCTCAATCAACCTATCAGGAAATTTTTGATATGTGTTAGTGTTACTCTCGAGGTAAATCTAAATCTAGTAAGGGACCGAGACATGTTATTTCTAAAGTCAAAAAATCAACAACAGGAGGATTAATTGGGGTTGAACCTGGAAATTTATTAGATAACATTAGAATTGATATTCTTATCTCTTTTAGCTCACAACTAGATATATTACAAACTAAAAGGAAGTAAGATGATGAGAATGAAAATTTATCTATTTTTTTTCCAAATGTAGAAAGAAATATACATTAGGAGATTTTCATCTTAACAATATTGATATTTGTGTTATTTGTGCATAAACTCATACAACAAACAATTATCATTTATTACCATAACCCAAAGTTCTATATCAGGGAAATAATGGAGGAACATAAAATATTTTTTTCATGGCACAAAAAAGATCATGACATCGTTAGGCATCAGGTATGGCACAAGACCATACACAACATTATGCTTCATATTATACTAATCAATAATATTACCATCAAAATTGGTTTCCACTAATTCCTTGCAAAACATGGCCACTTCAACAAGTTCAAAACCAACCTTAGAAAAAAGGATGGAAAGGGATTACTTATGGAAACATGTTGGCTCTTCCCTATTCCTCACAACAATGTCAATATCCCCATCAAATCCAACAACAACTATATCCTCCACAAATCCAACGACAACAATACCCTTCACAACCTCAACAACAACAATTGAAATTACCAAGCAATCAACACCATCAAAGACCAACTCAAATACTTGCTCGACCCAATCCGAATCCAAACAATAAGGTATCTTAATCCATATCCAAATAATAAGTCACAAAATTTTCCAACATATATGATTACCCCTATTGATTTACAAGATATCCATTTACAATCAGGGAAAGTAGTTAATAAAAGATGTCCAATCAATATTGAAGAGGAAAATGAGGAGGAAACTCTTAATCAATCAAAAAATAATGATAGTCCTACTCCAATAATACAAAATTATTCTCCACAAATAGATCCATCACAATCATCTACATCACTTCTCTATCCATGTTGGCCCTTGACCAAGTTTTGAGGAAACATTGGTCGTGTTTGACCACTTTTGGGACTTCGACAGGCTGGACGAAGATGGAGCACCTAGGCGAAGCGGAGATCACGGGATCTCACTTGTTTTGTGGACCCATCAAGGGGTTCATTAAGGCTTTTTTATTAGGGTTTTGGGATGTTGTCCCATGGGGTTACCCATGATCAAGCCTTGTTCTAATTGTATAAATAAGAAGTAGCTAAGTGATGTAAGTAGTAGTGTTAGATATGTGCACAATATGTTTGGCTTAGTGCAAGAGATCAAGTTGGATTTGTGCAAGAATGTGTTAGGGATTGCAGAGCTAAGTGAAATGATTTTGTAAGTTTCTTTGTGCACAAACATTGTCTATAGGTGCTTTGTGCTATTAAGGAGTTGGCTCTATGACTTGACCTAATTTTGAGGAAGGTAGATCTAGTATGTTGTGCGCAGGTCACCTATCCATTGCATAGTTGGGCTTTGTGGCTTTGTGCACAGGAGCAGATGAATGTAAGAATATTGAAGACTAATAAATAATAATAATAAATTGGTGGGCGTAGCCCCACACTGGGGTGAACCACGTATATCATGTGTCTTGATGTGCTTTGTGCGATGTGTTTATGTGGTTATTTTCTTAGTGTTGTTGTTGTTATGAATAATGAATACATTTGA
The DNA here is from genome assembly GCA_010110895.2 of Picea sitchensis. NCBI lineage: Eukaryota > Viridiplantae > Streptophyta > Pinopsida > Pinales > Pinaceae > Picea > Picea sitchensis. The sequence goes on from SNQJ01S0115116.1 coordinate 12,761, forward strand.
TGTTGTAGCTTAGTGCTTAATGCTGTAAATGAATGTTAGATCTGAGCTAGTGCTATGTGCTAAGTGATTGGAGGTGTTAGATATTGATTATTCCAGTTTTCATTCCTATTTGCGTGCAGATCCATTTCACCAGGATAACCGTTGTTTGTGTTTTTCAATTTTTTCGACAGGAGGTCCAGTTGCAGGTTTCTCTATCCCAGCTCCACGAAAAGCACCCAAGGTAGCTGCCAAGAGTTTAGGTCAAGTTTCAGACGTTGTTTCCGATACCTCACCCCGAAGTATTAATTCTGTTAAGACATGGTCATACGTTTCCAACATTCTGCAATCCGAGTCGGTAAACTGTTCGGATGATTCTAGCGACAACGAGAAGGATGACTTATCAACCAAATACAAAATCGTCGCTCAAGAAGATATGCACAAAATAGCGGCGAGGCCCTTGCTTCTTCCCCATTGTGATATGATTAGTTGGGCGCTAGACCATGTGGACATCCTGACCAGGATGATTATCAACGAACAAAAGGTAATGATTGGGACTTTCAGGCCGGAACATTTGTGGGCAATGTATAAATTGTCATCCACACTAAACCTTACTCACAATGCTGAATTTATAGAAGGTTTCAAGAAGAAGGAGTGCGAGAAATATGCAAAATTTTTATCTGATCTGATCAAATATTAGGTCTCACACCCTGTGAAATTTAGGGCTGACACTCACGGGATATATTCAATCTCTTCCTTGGAGCTAGAATTCAAGTACATAGCAATGATGGCCTACAGGTTGTATGGGAAGGAGGACACTACCCCTTTTTTCCTCCCATGGGTACCGCTCATTCATACAGTTGTTGAGGGTTTCTCCTTCGACTTGGCCAAAATATTGTCTGACAGTATGACCAGTCGAATTACCGAATATCGATCACAGAGGGAAAGTAAGAAAGCAACTTCGTTCTTTATGTCTGCTTACATCATGGATTCCATCTGCTACATGACACCCTTCCCACTAATGAACTAGAGCTGGGCTCCATCTAATATAGATCCTATTCATGTCTACCACTCGAAGCTTTGGGAGGATAAAGCCAAAGAATTCATCTACGAGATCTTCAACTGGGTAATGGTGCCATTGCATGTCACCATCTTCGGCCAGCCACCTCCCAGGATTTCGGATAGCATCACGACCAACCTGAGTAGCGTGGCAGATTGGTATATAGAGGTGTAATTTTCATATATTAGGGTTTTCGGCACCTATGTTCCTCCATATGCTCTACCGCTATTCTTTCCAGATAAGATATTTTGTCACGATATCGCCAGGCAGACTGTGCTCAGCGGAATAACCAAAGAGCTCAAAGGAGTACCAAAAAAGGTATGGTTGCCCTTCCCCATTCATATTGGTGCACATTCCTTGTTAGATTTTGTCCATGCCAAAGCCGAGGCTACGACTTTAGAAGAAATGAAGCTGGTGGATATTGAGTTCAAGAAGCACAACCCTAGTAAGGTTGTGAGCAATCACCTGGTGAGTTGTGGCCTGAAGAGATATGAACATGAGGATTCCCCTCATGATGAAATATTACGGGGTGCGAGGTCCTACTCTGAAGTCCTAAGTCGGATTCAAGCCCTGCCACCCAGAGATATGGCCGATTTCTTTAAATTCCAGGAGCACCGACGGAGTTGTCTCCCCCAGATTTTATAGGTTGAAACCCCAAAGATTCTGGTTACACAGCAGACGAAAGCCAAAGGTTCAAAGAACTCGAGTCCTAACAAGGAGAAGAACCAAGAGAAAACAAGGGAGGTTGGAACCTCAAAGCGAGGATCTGAAATCCCCTACCAACAGGAAGGAAACCCCGGAAAGGGTACGTCGGGAAAGCAGGTCCAAGGTCAAGAAGAGATACCCTCGCAAGGGTCAGGCGACTCACTATCGCTCATGTCAAACAAGCTGGCCATAGATGTTACCCCAAAACAACCATCCAAGGAAATCGACAGTCCGATTGCTATTATCACACCCTTACAGTTCACAAAGGGGAATCTCGATGCGGGGTGGATTTTCAATGAAGAACTGACGCCCATTTCTGTAGAGGAGTTGCCTCCTAACGAATTTTTCTTTGATAAAAAAAGGAAGGCTGTGGTGAGGCAAGAATTATATCAAAGAGAGGGCGTAGTGGATAAAACTTTTAAAATCATGACAGATGGAAAGGCCATGAGAGAGGAAGAATTTGCAGACGAGATAGCAGGAACACTAGGGGCTTATGCTACAACCAATCAGTACTCATTTGGAACTTTGAAGGCCCATTTGAAACAAAATAATATCTTGATTAGTAAGTTGGAAGCTAAAGTGGTTCTTGCTGAAGAAAATGGCAAGGATGAGATGAGCAAAAGCCTCGAGCAAGCCTGAATAGCCGATCTACAAGAGATCGAGAAACTTAGATTCGACCTTGAGCAGGTGCGCCAGTCGGCGCAAATTAGCCAAACACAGGTAAGCCAACAAGGGCAACAAATTATAGAGTTACAATCAAAATTGGATGTTGCCGAGAATCAGGTTTTAGACATAAAAATGTTCAGATCCCAAGCTGCCGAAATCCAACAGAAGGTATTAACGACTCAACAAGACTTGCTTGTAAAAGTGGGAACCATTCAAAACCACTTTCAGATGATAGATCAAGTGTTAGAAAATATTTCTTTGAGAGAAAGAGAAGTTGGGGCAGCTCGGGTTGCTTTCCAAGATGTTGTTATAGCTACGACGAAGATAGAGATAATCGACAGCTGAAAATTATCCATTGCAGAACAAACTAGAGGGAATATCTTACTGAAGGTCTGGGAGCAGAATATATCAGAAAGTAGGGGGAGAGATAATGAGGTGATGAATTCTTGTGAGGAAACGTTCGCCTTGATAAATAAAAGTTTGTTATACCTTGATAAGGAAGGAAGCATTGGGACGCTAGGAAAAATCAATATAGCTAAACACCTGCTGGACATCAAAGAAAACGTGGAGAAAGAGAAAGTGGAGATATCCTAGATAAGCCAGGTTGTTATGGTCCAAGTGGACAAATGGCTAGTACAACCAAGTTTACAATTATGCTCTATCATCACGGAAGACTGACANATAGTTGGTGAAGAGTTGTTACACCTTTGAGGCAAGCAACCAAGCAGAGCCTTCTAGGTTGATAGCCCAGTTGATGGAAAGGTGTGTCATTTGCATCGAGCAGGCGAAGGGGTAGGTTTCTGGTGCTAAATAATGACATATGTCAACCCATTCTATTTCTGGAGCCGGAAGAGTAGAGAAAGGAAGGTGCTCTGCCCTTACGAGGGAAGACAAAAGATGAGGAGATGAAACAGTCCATTTTTTTCATTTGTAACTAACAAGTTTCCAGACCCATCGAAATTCTAAATGTTTAGAAGTTTTTTTAAATATAGATTGAGTAAGAGATAGAAGGCGCTTATTTTTGGTGGTACATTGTAATAGAGAAAGTTCTTTTTAGCCAATATTAATACAAAGCGAATTGAAGACTCCATATTCCGTCAAGATTGAGTTATGTGTTTTCCTTTGTTATTTCATGCTTCATGTCATTTTTTACATATACGTCTTTGATGAATGTTTTAGCTACAATTTAGTATAACTTCTACTGTGGTGATCCAGTTCTAGTTATCTAGTTATTTACAGTTTTTCCTCTGTATCGACTACTAGCAGGTACAATACCTATGAATTACTTAGATCTCTACATTATATGCTTTCATCAAGGTATTTATTTCTTTTCTTCTTCTTCTACAGCGTGGGATTCCTCTAAAATTGATGCCCCACATTGTTGACAGCTCTATGTTTTCACACTCGGTTTCAAGATTTTAACTCAGTTACAGAAAACGACCGTCAATTAGCTTCACTGAAGAGGGGTTTAAATATATTGGTGAGGTTTTGGGTTCATACATTACCGTGGATAAGCAATACAAGTCTTCAAGCTATCAGTCTGTGGCTCAAATTCTTGTGGATATTGATCCAAGACTTGGATTATTTGAGTCCTTAGATATAGTAATGGGTGACATAGTTTATACTCAACAACTTGATTATTTGACTATGTTGATTAGTTTTTCTCATTGTCATCGCATTGGCCACTTGCATGGTGAATGTGATTTGAGTGTTTGAAGGTTGGGTCATCTTGGGGAATGTGTAGGTTCGGGGGGTCCATAGATTAAGCTTACAATGAGCTCAAAGGATAATATTCCTTCGAAGGTGGCCTCTTTCAGTTAAGGTGGTGCTATGGGCGAGGTCCTGGAGGCAATTAAGGACGACTCCCAATCAAAATCTCAAGAAGAAATTCCTGCAAGCACTTCCAAGAAAGTCGAGCTGGGTGTTGAGGTGGCATTTGTATTGGATAAATTGACTGCTGATATGGGTATGTCTTCTCCTCAACGTATAAATATGGAAGCCAATTGGGATTCATGTGTACTAGATGCACACGTTACTGGTAAGTCAAATTCATTATTACCTTTCACCATTGTAAGCAATTATTCTAATTCAGGTGATGATTGATAGAGGGTAAAAGGGTGGAGTCTACTTCTATCTCAATAAGGGATGAGTCCTTTCCAATTGATTATGTGAGGCTGAGTGTGGAAGGGGGTATTGATAATCCTCCATATGAATGTAATTACATTGCCAAGGACTCCCCTTCCTGTACCAACATCATTTTTTCGGGCTCCCATTCCATTTCTTCTGGACATGAGTTGTATCTACTTCGCCCTCATGATCAAGGATGTTTTTTATCTGGGGGTTTAGGTCTGGATAGAAATAAAGAGTTGGTTCATTTAAAATTCGGTCGTAAGTCAGCGATAAACATGCATAGGAGCATGCATCAAGAGAAGTGTTCCAGGGGAAGCAAAAAATTATTACTGGGGTCCTTAGAGCATATATGACCTCAAGAAAGGTTAAACCATGATTATTATGTCCGTCAATATCTGTGGCTTGGGAGGGAAAGCCAAAAATCTATCTCTTTGTAGTCTGTGCGATTTGTCCAAACTAGATATTCTTATCATTCAGGAATCTATGGGGTGTTTTGATTCCGTTGTGTTTGATATTGAATGACTCTTCCCTGGCTGGAGTTTTATTGGCATTGATTGAGTTTTATTGGCATTAACCATGAAGTGATGTGAAATGGTGTCTCCAAGATAATGAAATATTAGGAAAAACCAAATTTAATTCAATGCAAGGGCGATGGAATATATTTTACATCGAGGAGGTGGCACAATCCTCAAGGTGTCATCAAGTCCCTACTACCTTGCATTATGATTGCTCAACCTTGTGGAAATATCACTTCTTATCCCTTCCTAAATAAGTGCAAAGTAGTGTTACTGAGAAGAACCATGGATGTTAACCCCCCAATCCATGCATAAAGGTAGGACACATAAGACCCATGCTCTTACCTTAGAACAACTATAGGAAGAGAATACATTTTTGTAGAAAACGTTGGACTGTGCCTATTAGTTGTAGGGAAAACAATGGTTAAATAATGATGATATCGAGAGTAGTGCTGAAATTTCATATTAAATTTGAACATTTTCACCTATTTTAAAAGTTTTTTATGTGTGGTTATACAAAGGAGACCATTAACATTGACATGGAGTAAAATTGTCAACCGTTAAATTTTACAGGTTAGAAAGATACATACCCATCAATTTTTCCTTATAGGGGTATTGTAACATCTCAAGATTTGACCTGAGTGTGTGCTCCTCTTCCACCATAGGCTTAGACAGACGAGTTGGGCAAGAGAGCACTCAGTATGATTGACGAAGATGAAGGATATCTTATATGGCAAAGTCAGGTTCCTTGGGCATGCACCACGGACGATTTCACCGTACATTTGCTTGTAATGGAATTTAAGGCAAAGAGCTTGACCGAAGATGTGGGAAAGGTGGGCACTCCATGGATCCAATGGGTGCCCCACCGAAAGAGACTGATCAATTAAACGTGTCAATTGGACGCTTCGACAAGGAAAAAAACCAACTGATTGGAGGAACGAAGAAAAACATGATTTGGGGAAGCTTGGATGCATTGGGTGCGTTTCGTGCTAAGGGGAGTTGACCAAATGATGAAGAAACGTGCATTGGATGCTTATCCAAGAGATTGGTTGAAGACCAATCATGAGCTTGACTTGGGTGCTCGAAAATGAAGGATGGTGAGTAGACTAGGGAAGAGTGCACGCTTGGACATGGGCGTGCACCCTTTGGAAAGTCGGCTTGAATCATTAAGTGGACAAAACAACCGAAAGGTCACGTCGACTCATTGGTGAAGGGGCACGTCAGTTGAGGCAGAGCGCCTATATGAACCAAGGGAGAGAGCCATTGTAAATTTATACGCACTTGTAAATTTCAAAATCTTTTTGGGAATTGTATGTATACTTATGAAGAATACCCAAGTTGAATTTTTGGGGAAAGGGACTATTGTAGGATAATGATAGAAGAAAGACAAATTTTCTTGACTTACATATGACTGCTGATTTTTTTATGAAGACTATTAAGTCTCTTTGTATATTGTTTTTTGAGGCAGCTTGAAATACTACTTTGTGTTAGCTATTATAATTTTGTTTTCCTTAATAAATTACTTGACTGTTTTCCTTGGAAAAAAAAGGTAAGATTCTTTGAAATTGTAAATGTGAAGTAACTAGGTTTGAAACAATATTAAATCGAAATTATGTTAGCAAACTAAATCTATTAGCAAATATAATATTACAACTTTCTACAACTTATAAATTTATAGGGATTATATAGTGTAACATGAACTTAATCTATAAGAAAAAATTTAGTTTTCTTTCTTAACCAAAACTAGGGAAATTATATCATAATAAAAAATATATAGCCTAGCTAACAACATTGATACATATGCTATATCTCCAAAATTTTAAACAAAGTTTACAATTTACTACATGCCTGATACAAAATTTGCACATGCCTTTAGGCAAAAAATTTCAACTACTACTATAGATTCTATAAATGACTCCTAGAATACTTATAACAATAAAAAACATTTACTTAACGAAATACATGGTGACCAAAATCCTCATCCAAGCCAACGTTTGAAGGAAACAATCCTTGCATTCCAATCTCCATATCATCAACCAACTAGTGCACAATGTCCCCTTCTTTTAGATCCTCATGGGTTGAATTGAAAAACATCCTTTGATTGGATGTGCTTGAATTGGCTCCCTTACTGATATTTATAACCATGTTTCTTGGGATACTACATTCCATTTCTAATGAGTCTATCTATTGCTTTTGTTGAACTAAAGTGCTAATTATTGAGACAAATTGAGAAATTTCCCAGTGCTCATTGTCATTGGCCTTGGCAGTGTTTGAAAAGAGGGACGTTTTATTGCACTAAATCTAATCCTCGACTTTGAAGCACCCTTATTATATCTTGAAGGTCCTTTTGATCCATGAAAACATAATCAAAACAGATAGACAAAGAGCCAAAATATTAGGATTGACTCAACAACAAACTATCGAATAACCAGGCAAATTGGCTTCCTATCCACCAAACCACAGACACAATTTCCCAAACGAAAGCTCTGAGACTTGTGAAACATGTATCCTCTAAGTTTCCAAACCACCCCCGAACTCTGTTCTCACTGCTAAAAAATAAAATACCAAGCAAACAGAATCCAACCACACCAAAAAAACAAGCTCCAAATACAATCAACTAGGAAATTTGTCTTCTTCTCCAGTTTACAACAAACATAGATTTCCAAACATGAGTTTTGAATTTTACAAACTATGAACCACATAGAATGCAAGGCCACCCCCATATTTTACTCTCGTTCCCATAGATTAAAATGGCTAACAAAGTAACTCCAACCTCACTAGAGAAACAAGCTCCAAATACAAATCAGATAGAACTTGGTGTAGGAAAACATAGAGACAAAGTTCCTTTAAGTATATTTTTCAAGATGAGAGTTCACTGAGCCTAATAGACGCAACCACACAAAATTTACAACGGTGCCACTTACAAAGGCATGACTAATGTGCTGAGTCAAAATCCAAACTATCTTGGACACCAACCTCTCCATAATTCCATTATCCCGCAATGAAACATATATACTCCAACCTCATCTTCAAAATCGTGTTTGGCCGTGGGATCAAGTATGCAACTGGGGTATGAAAATCTTGTCGATTTATTGAACTTGTCTTGGAGGTGAGGCTCAAATGTGTGAAGCATGTGGAGTGTAATTTCCATTTCTCTCTCCATTAAACCAATTTCAATTTGGCTATGGTATAATTTGATATCCCTCATTTCCATTGACCAAAATGACCCCATCTTTGAGCTTTGTAGCTTTATTTGTGTGGTTACCTGCTTCTTTATTATTCTCCCTTAAGACTCAATGAAATGATAGTGCTTTGAATTTGGCAGTTTCCCTGTAGACTTGAGCAAGAATGGATGCCAAGAAATGGTCAAATGGGAGGGTCTTTGAGATCACCAAACCGATTATTGTGCTTCAGTCTCCTATAACTTTTAGAGAGTGAAATCGACGATCAACAATAAGACACAAACCTTGGATTAGGGAATATGCTTCTACTTGGTTATTCAAGGAATTCTCTAATCCTCATTCATAGATTGCTTCAATTTTTCCTTTGGGATCAATTATGATCCTTCGCACCTGCCATCCCCAGGAGGAATTTAATTAAACCAAAGTATATTTTTAGTTTGTGTTTGTTATTAAGTTAATATTGTTTATTGTTAAGTTGAACATTTCCTTCTCTAATATTTGTGAATAATGCAATTATAAACTCGTCTAATTTAATAACATTTTGTATGCTTTACTCTTTAATCAACAAACCCTCTAAAATTTCTTACAACTTCCCTCCCATCATTTTTCATGTCCCAAACAATATTTGTGTTCTTTAGGAAATTAAAAAATTGTTGGAAGTATTTAGTGTTTTCACCACTCAACTTCAACCAAGTTGCCCTACTTTTCATCTGCCAATCTGCCTCCCTATTTGCCAAGAATTTATTTTTTTCTTGCTTTTGATTCTTTGACTTGGGACAATTTCCTCATTAAAAACACCTTGGACATTATCCCTAAAAAATATAGTAATTTCCAAGTCAATCTCTTTAAGGGTCCTATCCCTATTTTCAAGTCTTTCCGTAGACCATTCCATTGTAACCTTACACTTCATTTCTTTTAAAGCATTAGAAAACTGAATACAGGTTGGGTCCCAAAATTAGGGTCAATATTCCTCCTACTACCTTTAACTAGATTTTGAAAATCTTCCTCTTCTATTCACACGGGATTGAACTTATAAGGGCTCGTTGGCTTCTCATCTTGCAAATCTAGTCGTAGTAAAACAAAGAAATAATTAGAAATGTTCCCCATCTCGATCCAAGATTGATGTCTAGCTTCTCAATGAGGTAAGGAGTCAGAAACCGAGAAATAATCGAGTCTCTTTAACACACTATCCCTGTTAGACTTGTTATTCTACCATGTGGGTTTCATGGAAATGGGATCCACGTTTATCAACCCTATCACCTCCAATTGATGAATGAATTAGTTTGCTTGTTTGTCAACTCTTGCTAATTCCCCACATATCTCCCTTCTGTTAACTATAAAATTCAAATATCCTGCTAGTATCAACCTCCCTTCTCCAATTATATGCAAGGATAATATGTTATCCTAGCATGTTAGCTTCCCATCATGAGGGCCATAAACATTCATCATAGTAATAGTCATTCTAAGGCTTTTACTATTAAATTTTGTGCATAGACTTGAAAACACAACAAATGAGTTAGACACAACAAAGGAGTTAGTCAAGTTGAGACTTGATATCCAGCCCATAATAAAACCCCCCAAAAGTCCAATAGAGTCAATAACTAAGAGTTCCCAACCCTTCAAAGACTTCTCAAGACTACTGATAAAAAAATCCCCNCCCCCCCCCCCCTTCCCCCATTATCTCCTACATAAGTAGAATGTTAGGATTCTTGACTTCCACTAATTTAGTCAGGGTCATCTCTTCTTTTAACTTCCCAGGCCTCTAATATTCCATGATAAAAAAATTATTTCAAACCACCCTTCTTGGGTTTATCCACTTTAAGGACCTTGGTGATAGGATGTTGTTTTACTTCTTATATATCAATGACAACCTTCTCGTGCACATGTTGTAAGTATGGATTTCTACTAATTGAACAAAATATTGATTATTTCTGGATATCAACCCCCAACCCACTTGAACATGACCTGCCACACTCATTTTCCTCTTTTGGACATCAATTCATATCGTCCCTTCCCATTTGTCTTTTGGACATCCCTTACAATACCTAATTCAGGAAGACTCACCCCCAACGAAAATCCAAAGCCACAACTAATTTGAAGACTAGAGCTACCCAAATTGGACTTCCCTTCTGTTGATCTAAAATACTATTTTATGGTCGTTAAGTCAACCTCACGAGGATAAAATCACTCTGTGTTTTTTAAGAGGTGGTACTCCTCTATTTTTAAATTGCATGCAGAAATATAAACAATGCATGAGAAGGACCGGTCTTATTTGAAACAAGTATTCACATACAAATAATACTTGAGATAGGACCAGGTATCATATGAAAGAAACTATTTACAATATATTACTGGATTCATAAACCAACATAGTGTGAAAGTAAATAGGATGACATTTCCCTCACAACATTCATGAAGACGTAACACAATATTCAAGGAAAGGAAGCAAGAAAATATGGACCATATATGGCAAAGAACTTTAAATGATCATTCCATTAGGCACAAAAGATATTATGATAGATATATGTTTGGAATCTCATGCTTGAAATCAAAGTCTTTGAGATTACAATAATGCAATATTCCAAAATAGTTCTCTCGGAACCTCAACAAAAATAATACATGTCTTTAAAAATAAGAGAGTAAATGTCTTGAGATACAAATAAAAGATTTGTGTTTGTCCTTCAATGAGGATTGGGATGGGGCTCCTGTGTACCATGAAATGAAAAGACCTAGAAGACACAAGGAAAAAAAAAGGATCAGCCTGTGTTTCATAGATTACTGGGAAATGGAAGGAAATATGCCAAATGATTGTAGAATAAAGATAGCAAGGAGAGGAATAGGGTTGCTGCTTGACTCACTGTGTTGGAAATTCTTCTAGAACTTTACTTGTTTGAAGGTGCCTCTTTTGTAGATGCTTTTTGTAGTTGAGGTGGCATAATTGTTGCAACCGTTTCTTGTTGTTCTAGCTTGGTGATTTTGAATAAGGATTTTCTTAACCAATATTCAATATATTCCCTCATGGGGGGCAACATGATCTCATGCTTAGTATTTATTTCAAACATCTCATTCTCCATCTCTCTTAGGTCCACGCCTAATTGGTGCAACATGTCATCTACCTCATCATTTTTATTGATGTATGTGACTAACCACCTTCTGATTTCTTCTTCGAAGAATTCTATCGATTCAGTGAACTTGTTTTCCCATGCAACTTTTAATACATTAAGTTGTTCTAATAATTGTTCTTTATATGATAGTATTGTATCCATTAATAAACTTGGGCCATTGAGTTCTTTCGTGAGATCAACAAGCTTAAAGAATAAGTCACCTCTTTTTTTTTTTATAACATCTAATTCATTTATCATTTATCTTAAACTTTTTATTCTCTTCAAC
>SNQJ01S0115116.1:33309-47705 GCA_010110895.2 Picea sitchensis
GGGTAAACAAGGATGCAGAGATAAAGGTAACGAAACCGTGTAAGATTAAATTTTCTATAAGTGTTGATTTTATTGATGAAATGGAATTGGATGTAGTACCCCTTGATGTATGTGGAGTAGTGTTTGAAATCCCTTACATGTATATGAGGGATGCAATCTTCATGCAGAGAGCCAACTAGTACCGAATGATCAAGGATGGAAAGTCCTACATAATCAATGCCCATAAAGGCAAGTTAAATATCTCACTGGTAAGTGCCAAACACAACAAGAAGTTGATTAGTTCTGGTAAGAAATATGTTTTAATTTTCTTAAGAGAAAATCAATTTGATGATGAGCCAATAAGAATAAAGGAATCCATGGAGGGGTGTACTAAAGAGTAGAAACACCAGTTGGAGGAGTTGTTACAAACATACAAAGGAGTGTTCCAAGAGATTAAAGGGCTACCACCCAAGAGGGAAGTGGAGCACTAAATACAATTGTTTCCAAACTCCCCATAATCGAATATTGGGTTGTATAAATAGTTCCTTCTGGAAAAAAAATGAAGTGAAGAAGCAATTGCAACAATTGTTGGAGCATGGTGTAATTCGACTAACTACCTCACCTTGTGGGTCACCCATCATAATTGTGCCCAAGAAGGATGGGACTTGGAGAATGTGTATCGATTACAGGGAATTGAACAATATTACATTGAAGAATCAATACCCCCTACCAAGGATCGATGATATGTTGGACCAACTACAACATGCCAAGTACTTCACTAAGTTGGATTTGAAATTAGGATAACATCGGGTATGAGTCAAAGAAGAAGATAACTTGAAGACTTCATTCAAGACAAGACATGGTTTGTATGAGTGGTTGGTTATTCCATTTGGTTTATGCAACACACCAACCACATTTATGAGACTAACAAATATTGTTTTACGCCCTTATCTAGATTCATTTGTTATTGTTTATTTGGATGATATATTNGTTTGTATGAGTGGTTGGTTATTCCATTTGGTTTATGCAACACACCAACCACATTTATGAGACTAACAAATATTGTTTTACGCCCTTATCTAGATTCATTTGTTATTGTTTATTTGGATGATATATTGGTTTATAATGCTACCCGGAAGGAGCACATATCACATCTTATGGAGGTGTTAGACACTTTGAAAAAGCACCAGTTGTTGGCCAATATCAATAAATGTGAGTGTTCTCAACAATTTTTGGTGTATTTGGGGTATGTGATCGATGGACGGGAGCTCAAGATAGATCCCACAAAGATGGAGGCCATCATGAAATGGCTAGTTCCTATAAATCTCACTAAAGTTAAGAGTTTTTTTGGGGAAACAAAATACTTGTGGAAGTTCATAGCTTCATTTTCAGTGGTAGATGCACCACTCCACACCATAACAATCAATGGTAAGAGTTTCCAGTGGGGGAAGAATCAATATAAGTCCTTTGATGAGTTGAAAAGAAAGAACAGTGAAGCACCAATGCTCACACTACTAAATTTTCAGAATCCTTTCGAAGTGGAGAGAGATGCAAGTGGGTATTCCATGGGACTCAACATTACTTATACACGAAGGAATGCCCATCTGCTATCATTATGAAGTATTTCATGGGGTGATTCTCAACTAACCTACCTACAACAAGGAGCTCTATGCCTTGGTACAAGCTGTCAAAAAGTGGAAGCACTAGCTTTATGCCTTGGCTCTCAAGCTCTTTTATTATGTTTCTGCAAGATATTGCGTCATGCGCACTATAGTCTCTGGTCTTACAATCACCATAGGCTCCTCGATCCTTGTAAGGATGACTAGATCTCACCAGGCTCCTCAACTTGCAATCTAACCCTTGGGATCGAGTTGCTCGACTCTCCTCTAGCTCAAAATCTTACCAAAAGTTATAGTTCTTACAATTTTGTATTCTCCACCCTCCTACCTAGACCTCCTAGGTACTTAATTATACCTATTCTTGGCTTATTGGCCATTACAATATATTACCAAAACCCTAACCCTATTGTAGTTAGGTTTCCTTGCATGTGTGCCTTGCATGCTTTCCTCGCATGTGCTACTTTTCCTTACAACTGTCTTTCTCCCACTTCATGCTTTTCTCTCCAACAACATCCTTTCCCCCAAAATGGGCCTACACCCAACAGGCCCCCAACACTGACATGTGGCTCGTCCCAAGCCACCTAGGATTTGCACGCTCCCCCGAAAACCTTAGTTAGACTGTGGAACTTGTCTGCAAGTTCTCTTCCTTGTTTTTGTACTTGCAGGACCTTTTCTATGAGGGCTTATATTTCTTGCACTGTGATATCATCTTGTATCATGGTTGTGCCTTCTTCCTATGCTTTCTCCATGTTACCCTTTTCCTCTTCCAATTGCGTGATCAGCTGCGCTGCTTGGTCTTGAAGAGGTTCCATCTACGCCTATCTTCCCTACTTCTTCACCTGCGCTGCTATCAATTATGCTTGCAACTTATTCATATCTTGTGTGCCCTTGAGGCGTTTGATGATATTCATTTTTTCTGCCTTTGCTTGAGGTCCTGTATGACTGCCCTTATCTTTCCTTCTTCCTGGTCCCATTGCTGGACCTGTTCATATTTCTCTAATACTTTCCACAGTTGCATTTCCCTATCAGACAAGTCCCCAACTGCATTGACTTGTCTTTCCATTTCGTCCATTTGTCATGCAACTTCTTGTATCCTTTATTCTTTCACCTCCGGGGGAGTCGTAGGAATGAGTTTTTCCTTGAGTTTCTCTATCTCCTTCCGGTATTGATCAATTGTTTGCACAATGTGATCAATATTCTACGCTGTGTTGGGCTCTGCTATTTGTGCATTGTTTGGAATTTTGTCATAGGATGTAGTCACTCCCTGCTTGAGCCTATCTGCACAGTGAGTTGTTCACATGTTATTTGGAGCATTTCTACGACTCCTCTGCTCACCTCCAAACTAGTGGCATCTGTGCGGGCCCTCGACTGCACTTCCTTCATGAGACTCACTTGTATTTCGTAGAGAGCCTTCGTGGGTATCTGTGCTAGTAATATTTCCAGCTCTTCGACCTCTTTTAGGGGTGTCTGCATCATTTCAGGATCCAGCCTGATCATATCGCGTGTGATGGTAAATGTGTCGCTTATCTAAGCGACAAATTGTACCGTCTCTTCATGCTACTTCTGCGCTGGTGGCCTCGGTACTGCCTTCTGCTACTGCATGGTGGACTGAGACTTTGTGCAACCGCGTAGCTGTTGGATGTTGTCATGGATTTCTATCAGTTTGGCCATGATCTGCTCTCATTGTGCCTCTGTCGTTTTGACCGCTTGCTCACTATTGTCTTGGACCTTGTCTGCAATGAGATCTACATCATCCCACGTGAGGGTGATGTCTGGGTCCTCTGTGTCATATTTATTTTTTCCATGCGTATATATTCCTTGTGTGGTCTCCTTTGCTGATTGTGAGGGTTGTGCCCCACTATTTGTTCTTGGGCCTATTTCCTGCTGACCTTGTGTTGGATTCTTCGTCTCAGCCTATGGCTCGCTTCCCGTTCACGCTATTGTGGGCATTTTCCTTCATTTTTTTAGGATTTCACTCCCACTTGGAACTATCCGTGATGTTTCTTTCTGAGTATTTTCAGCCGGACTCCCTATTCATGTTGACAAGCATGCCTTAGTTATGTCCTTAGGATTAGCAGGTTGAGTCATACCTATACTGGTGGTGGGTTTTGTTATTGGTTGCTTCCACTATGTAGGCCAATCTTTGATTATTCACTCCACCTCCTCCCTGGTCACGCAATACTGCATCTTCATCCATGCTCTATTGGGATCCCTCATAGCTTGGATCCATGTATGGTGCCAGGATGCCTTGAACTTCACAATCCACTCAGTTTTCTGCACAACCTCCCTTGGGATAAGCCATGTGTTGGCGGTGCACTGCTGAATTTCCTCTAGTAGCATGGAAAACACTGCGTTGTTTTCCTGTTGTGCTTTGTTGTCCTTCGCCTGCCAGAGGGACTCATACCTGGCTACGTAGAGCTTCCCTGTCTTAGTGATGAAGGCGATGTACTTGGGCTCCTGCCACCCTGCGAGAGCGACCAATATCATTAGCCAAGAGTAATGGAACTCAATTCCATTATCCTATGTGTTGCGAAAGTCTAGAAAGAACTGGTTAAGAAAATACCGTTCCCAACTGAACATCATTCCTTTTGTGCACTGTGTTGGTACTGCGATTACACCTGCAGGGGCTTCCTCTCAGCGACACTTCCTTAGTAGATTGCATTCTAGAAGATTGTTGGTGAAAATTGTTGCGTCATCATTGATTTCTTTGATAATAAGGCCTCTACTCCCTCGCATTGTGCTGAACTATGCCTTCACCTGCTCTTCCAATTCCTTCTCGCATGACTTGTTTTCCAAAAATTATTCTGGCAGCGCACCGGCTGTTGGAAATCCTATAACTTTGGAAATAAGTGCCACGCCTATCTGTATGGGTCTGTCCATCCATAAGATGCCCCCATGGACCCGTGCCACTAGTTTTTTGATGCATAGGATGACATTTTTTCCCCGCCAAAAGTGTGGAATGTCTAGAAAGTTCATGACACCAGAGTTGTATAACCACACAATCCACTGCACGGGCTCTAATACTGGCCTTCCTAGGGATCCAACCTCCCTTGTGTTGATCACACACATCATGGTCTGCGTAGTGAAAATTGGGCACTTTCCCCAACATGTCCTTGACAGTGGGGACTGCACCGGGAAAGAAGGGTAAGAAAATATCTAAACTCTCGGGGGTATTTATTTTCTATCTGACCATAGATGTGCTCACCTCGGTGGTTTCTGCATGCTCCTCATTCCTAGGTGATTATATGATCCAGATGGATATCGGTGGCCACCCACCTTTTCCAACTAGCTCAAAACAGTTTTCTGACATTTTTGGCAATTTACTACTTTTAGCAATTTTAACTTCCGGGGTGATTTTGAGGGCCTAAATGAATGTTTTTCAGTATCGAGCTCCTCAATGATTTATGAAGGAATTATTGATCCACTGAAATGAATCTCCTCAACGATGCCTTTCCAACGGGCTATCACATGCCTAAAACGGAGATTGTATGCAAAAGTTACGACCCCAAGAAGTTGATGTACTAACTTACCCAAACGGGGCCCACATGACTTTTGGCGCTTCATCTCCCAGGGTTACGTTTTTGGATGTCTAGGGATTTTGGCATTCTTTCTTATTGTAAAAAGGCCTTCAGAGCCTCATTGTAATCTTCTTCTTGTGAATGCACGCTTCATCTATATTCGAAAAGTTATGGATAGAAAAATAACCTTCTAGTAGATTCAACCACTTGTCTACAAAATCTACGTCTATCTGACCTTCAAATATAGGAATATTGAAGTTTATTTGTACCTTGAAGGGGGTTGCGCCTCTGCTCAAAGAATATGCATCGCTTGTTGGTAGACGTCGAAGGATTTAAGCGAAACTATCCATCNGGCTTCCTCAATCAACAGTTTGAAAGGATCTCATGTCTCGTCATCTTTCTTTTCTCCTGCCATGAGAGGTCGCTTGAGCATGTGAGAGATTTTTTCCTCAAGAGAAACAATCTCGAGACCCAACTCTTTGTACTCCGACCTCGTTGGGGACATGCATTAAGATGACAAGGAGCAGACCGCTCTGATACCATTGATCCAGATTTTATGAGCATAATGAAATGACTACAGATTATTAACAGGTGCTTAATACAAAATAATAGAGATACAGTAAAATTTGTTTTCTATTCAATAAGGAAATAATCTGAAACTGTAAAATGCAGCGGAAACAAGCTTGTTGGAATGGTGGCGACTTATCTCTGAGAAGAGATGTGACGGTTGTGCTCATTTAAAAGAAGATTATTACAATGAGGATCTGAAGGCCTTTTTTTACAATAAACAGGAATGCCCAAAACCCTAGACATCCAAAAACCTAACCCTAGGAGATGAAGCACCAAAAGTCATGTGGGCCCCGTCTGGGTAAGTTAGCACATAAACTTCCCGGGGTCGTAACTTTTGCATACGATATCTTTTTTAGGCGTATGATAGCCCATTGGAAAGGTATTGTCGAGGAGATTCATTTTGGGGGCTCAATCATGCCTTTGACTATCATTGAAAATCTCGATCCCGAAAAACCTTCATTTAGGCCCTCAAAATGGCCCCAGAAGTTAAAACTGCTAAAAATAGTAAATTGTCAGAAAATTGTTTTGAGCCAATTGGAAAAGGTGGGTGGCCACCAATATCCACCGGGATCAATGAAATAATGAGGCGAATGGAGGGGGAATATCTCCTTTATTATCCTCATTTCTCTCCCCTAAACCCTAAGCCTAGGGTAGGACCTGTTATCCCCTAGCCTAGGGATAACTAAGGAGATCATGTCTCTAGGCCCACAAGTCCTAGACATGGAGTGTTAAGAGCCCGATGACTTAAGCATGGTATCGGAGGGCCCCTCTTTTCTTCAGTTCAGTGCACACAGCACCACCAACAATATTCATCACACCGACTTGGTCTAAAAATGGAAATGAGTCTTGCTCCATGAGGTAATATGTCCGGGTATCATGGTATGTATCACTATGATTTTTAAAACATTTAAACATGTTCCATTGAATCTTTATGGAGTTCATAACGTTTGTTTGAGTTTATGCTCTTTTCCTTGTCCAAACCTGGGAGGGTCACATGGTGCCCTAGTAAGTCGATTTCCTTTTAGGATAGGTTGTTACCTAGTGGATATCTGAAGAGTCATCTCCCGTTCCCTAAATACTTACCATTTTCCATATTTATCCCCTCCATCTATCCACATTTTGGGGCATTGGGGAAGGCTCCACTTGGAAAGGGTTATACCTTACCTCATATGGGAAGAAGGGGCTAAAGGCCTAGGGGGAAATGTAGCTGGAAAAATTTAAGAGCCGAATTTAAACCTTAAAGATGCTTTGCCCAGGGATCCTCAAGAAAGAACTGAAACACTTCTGAGCAAGAAAAGGGGACCCACATATGAATAAAACACTCAAGTATTTTTTTGGTGGATGGGAGGTCTCATCATGAGCTCACCTATCATGACCATAAACATGTAGCAGTATGACACTACCACCCAATTGGTCACCAAGCCAGGGTAGTGGCTCTTGGTTGCATGGCCAAGAGAAAGGGGGTCTCATCACGAGCCAACCTTCTCATTTCCATGAAATGTTTGTGGGTGACACTGCCACTAGCTGGTCACTAAGCCAGGGCGGTGGCCATCAAATATTTCCTTGCGGCATGAAGAAAGAAAGTTAAAAGAAGAAAGCAAAGATAAAAATAAATGGAATTCAGTGGGCTTGGAAACATTTTCATCCATGACAAGGTGCAGCTCACCCTCAACAAAGGAACCCATAGATGAGTATTACATTTCCCTGCTATCACATGCACCCCACGCCCAAATTTTTTTCCCTCACCACCTCATACGTTTGCATGATTTGGATCAAGCTCCACTAGGGAAACGACCTTGACTTAAGGGAGACTGGCTCAATAGAACACCTTGAGACCATTCCAAACCCTAGACTTGTCAAGTTGCATAACGTTTTGAGCATTTGTTTGGGTTTAAGGGGGTTTAATGCACATGTTTGGACATTTTAATTATTAGATGTGATTTATGTGTTATCATGCATGTGACTTTTGGACCCCTGGAGGGCGTACTTGTTGTCTTTGCAAGACCTTTCCCAGTGAATAGGTACATGGAGAGATGACTAGCTCGAAACTTTATGAGGGCTCAAATACCATTTGATGGATGCTCAAACCCCGACCGGGGGGAAGGATGAAGATGAAGGGGTTCTACCTGTTATCCCCTATCCTAGGGATAACTAAGGAGATTATGTCTGGAGGCCCACAGGTCATAGACATGGATTAGTGAGAGCCATATTCACTTGAGCCTGGCCCTAGAGGGCCCATCCTTCTTCTTCAGCGCCTCATTCTGTCAACAAAAACAACATTATCCCATTGGCCTGGTTCTGAAGTAATAGTGGAGGTCCCATGGTCAAAGTGACACGTGACACAACTGTAAGGGTGGCACATCCATACCACTAAATTGGCATGGGATGATGTGGCAAGGATGGAAGACATGTGGCAAGTTAGGTGATGACACGTGTCAGTTTCAACGAAAAATCAAATTATGACAAGTGGCAGTTTTGTGGACAAGTTATATGGTGCCACATGGCCCAGTCATGGGATGCCACGTGGCACACCTCCAATGGTTGATGGGTAAAATTTTTTATGACTCCCCAAGATTCGAACTCATGGCCTCTCACTAGCCCAAAGGCCCCACAAATCCATGCTAACCACTACACCATATTTTAGTGTTTGTTTATAATATGGTTCAAGTATTATTTAAAGTGTAAGTTTTATGCATGCATTAAAGGAAATGGGCTAGGCCTTTGGCCCAACCCCTGATTAAATGTAATGGCCCAAATGACCCTAGCCTCCGCCAACCCTGGGGGCTTATCCATCCACCATGCAATAAACACACACCAAAAATAACACATTCTACCAATTATCCACCAAATATAGCATGTGTTATTACCCCATTCCGCCTTTTTAGTGGCAGCCCGCCAGATTTGGCAAGGCACGCCAAAAATTAATTGTAATCATAGTTTAAATGGGGAGGCTTGTGGGATTCGACTACGGGACCTCCACCAAACTAAATCCTAAACTTAGCCACTCTAACCAACACGCCAACCTCCTCATTTATTACAAAACCGCCCGGAATTTGTATATAAGGGGGTGTTTAGTTTAGAGTTCGGAACATGGAGCACGAGAGATTATTTTGAGTGCACTCATATGGAATCGTACGAACTATATGACCTTGTATAGATTTTGGCACGCAAACCAAGGCAAGGGTGCCTCTTGGGTCAGAAAGTGTCTGACTCAGATCGTGGAATGGAGACAGTCATTTTTAGGTAAAATGATGCCACGAACACAATGGTGGTGTTATTTTTCTGATCTGAGCAAAGATTCTATATATTAACTCCAGAATAAGTCATTTATTGTAGAGGTAGTGGCACGATAACTGAGATAGAAGTGTCTCTTGGGCTTGAAAGTGTTCGACTCAGATGGAGATGAGTTGACAATTGTTTTTAGGTAATTCAGCGACGTGAATCCAATCGTGAGGTCTGTTTTTGCAGCAAAGCTTCAAATCAGCAAGCTAAGTTTTGAACAAGCCAATGTAAGCATGCTTTTCATTATGTTGTTTTGTCATTAAATGTTGCAGCATAGCATGCGTGTTACCGGTCTGAAGGAGGATAGAGAGGCTACAGCAAGGAAACAATATCAACTTATTACTTCTATCTATTTCTTCTCTTCTTTCACATCAAATCAATCAGTTACATGTGGTAGAAAAATTGTGGCACTTGCATGATAAGTGGCCAATGAAGCAGTTCCAAATCTCGTGGTTTCAGGATCTTTGTATGGGCTTCATTTTTATGCTTGGATCTGAGCAGCATATCTAAGGCTTTTTATGGCTCCATGTTGATGGGGGTCATATTTTATTATTCCTCTTTTTTTTAAGTATTGAGTATGTGGGAATTATGTCCATGTCAACATCATGGATGCCTCATGAGTATGAGAACTTGTGAATCTGTATACATTCCCGATCACATTACGATCTCTTGTTGCCGTCATCGAAAAGGGACTTTGGCATTACAACTTGTAAAGGAGAGACATCATTACATTGAGGAGAATAAAGCGGCCCGGCTTTGGAGCATGACCCAGAGAGGTGGCCTACATCGGGTGAACTTCGTTATCAAGGGAAGTGTCGTATCCATTATGTTTATTATGTTCTTATGTTTTTTTTATATGAATTTCTGCACATAAGATGTTAAATGAAAGCATGAGATATCACACATAAGGAAAACTGAAAAGGTTTCATTCACTTCGAATTCAAGTGCATAAGACTTCAAATTTATCTTTAATTGCACATCGCTCAGGTAAAACGATCTATAACTGACCCTTTTGAAGGAGTCACATAAATAACCAATTATTGGAAACTTATCACTCCCGTGATCAGATCAACCATTCAAGCTAGTGGTGCCCTAGTATGAACTACATGGGAGTGTTGGTTCTGAAAATGTTTGAAAATGGATTCCAAAAAATCAAACTGAGCAGAGACTCAATCAATGACTCTGTAAACTCTTCAAACAATAAGAGAGAAGGGGAAATAACTCAGAATAAAGCATCAAACAACCCAGATCTAATCACAAGCAATTATTCAAGACAAACGAAAGGAAAAACTAGTGAAAGTCCTTCCCTAACGGAGTCACCATTTTTTTTGGTGAGAAATATTACCATGTGGACAAGATAAGCTCCCCTTTGGACTAAGACCCCTTCTTTGGTCCAAATATATAAGTAAACAAATGGTTTCTACTTTCCCTTTAAATCTAACTCAACCAATCAAGCAAGAGAGAAGAAGAACGTGGCATACCTTATTGTGATGTTCGTCCTCACTACACCAATCCTTAGGCTTGATCTCCAAGCTCCTTAACGTATATGAAGTCTTGCAAAGACCATAAAAGGAACTATTCCTCCTACTCTGTATGATTAGCTAAAGGATATCTGTCTAATATTGAAACAACAATAAACAAGCAAATGTAGAACACATGAACTTGAAGGGAATATGACAAGTTAATATTACTTTGGAAAACAAATTACAAGCACTTATAAGCCATGTCTGACGTTGAAAAACCTTCTCCAAGTTATCCTCATGCAGCCCCTTGCATGAATATATTACTATTAGAATGATGATACTTCAACATTTTCCTTCCTCTAGGATCAAAGGTTTGAAACCTGAAATCTTCCCCCTTTAACCTTGGAAATGCCTTCAATTTATAGGACTGAGAGGCCTTACCACCATGAGAAAATAAGGGAAATGGTTGAGGATATGGCTCAATGAGTTGGGATTTGATCCTAAGATGATGCCATAGGATAGGATTCGACCCCAAACAACCTCCTCCTTTAAGAGTTGTCCCTTGAGAATAGTCGGGATGCACCCTATTTCTCTCTGACCACATTGGCGCCCCCTTTGAGTGAGAGACAGAGCACCACTAGTGCCCCCTAAGAAATCCAGGGGGAGAATTGTCCCTCACTCAGTATGAGTATAGGAGCGACACCCTTCTAAAATTCCAAGAAAAGGTCAAAATTTCCAAGAAAAATGTGTCGTTCCGGACCCCAAATGGTTGGTTTTCTCTTCCAAACTTACTTATGGTTTGTGACAAATGTATTTCATGGTGTCAATGGGTTGCGATACTTATCAAAGTGAATGAGACACTTGGTAAGGTGCATACGAAACTTGAGACAATGCATGCAACACTAAACAAGTTGCATATGTCACTTTGCGACACTTGCGACACTTAGGGTCTGATGCTTAACTATTACATTTTGATGTGTAACACCCCCCTCATGGTGACATATGTGGGGGGTAATCCCCCCAGACCCCCCCATAAGTAAATGGGATCCAAACATGGCTGAAACAAGACCTTTGAATCAAGAATATAATCACTCTCCACAACCAACACTTGGAGCTACTATTCTCCTCCCACTCCTCAATCCCATTCATGCTTGGAATACTCTTCCACATGAGCACATCATAGGTTTTTCTACTTCCCTCTCTTCAAAAACCTAGTTTACTTTATATATGATGTGCTTCTCTTTATAGAGAAAAATTCCCATTTTCTTTCTATTAGTCATTACTATTGTAATGTATATATAATTGTGTTTATTTAATGTTGCTTTCATGCATTCATTGTTCAATCATTAAGTAGATTACAAGTTTTATATATTACTTAATTGACCCAAATCATGGATTTTTCCATTATAGAGTAGGGAAAAGATTTTTCTTGTCTTGTGTGTAGGTTTAATTGGAGATATCAATCTCATCCTACTCCTCAATATCAATCATGATGATTGGAATATTATTCAACATAAGAATACCATATTTTTTTCTATTTCCCTCTCTCCAAAAACCTAGTTTAGTTTACATCTTACATGCTTTTCTTTATAGAATCAAATTTCTATTTTCTTGCTATTAGTATTCTAATCTGTTAGTGGGGATTAAGAAGAACATATGGTACCAAAATTAATGTCAACAAACATCAAGGGAAATGTATTCTTAGCAACCTATCCAAGATCATACAATCATCCAAAACACAAGTAAGATGCAAGAACACATAAAATAGGTGACGCCACATGTATAGTAGAAAAAGCACAATGTTCAAAAATCCATTTTCAAATACTACATTATATTCTAGTGTATAGAATGAAATGGTACAAGACCCTTTTATATAGGGTTTGAGAATAACCATCTTATAAAGTAAGGATAACTAGCCACTGACCTCTTCATTAATGAGGAACATTGACTCAATAACAATCCCATTAATGAGGATCATTAAGATAGTTTAGGTATGATGTCACACATTTCTACATTAAATTTACACTAAGTCAATATTTATTAAAAAGTGGACCATTCACACTATCAATGTGGAGTTTCATGAGACTAGGAATATGTTTTTTTAAGCATTGTCAAAATCTCTATGAGTTTGAACATTATAGAGATGGTTTTTAGGTGAGTTCTCTTAGATGAGTTCAAAAATATTAGATTGGGTGGGAGTGTTGAATGCACACTCTAATTCATTATAGCTTCCTTTTCTATTGTATATATAGGAATTAATGGAACTGTTAATGCAAAAACATAATGTCTTGTGATGTTTGTAATAACCTTGACATGTGAAGAGTTATAACAATTTTGACAAGGAAATTATTTTAATAACTGCAACAATTGTAAATGTCATTTATTGAAATTGTGTTGGCAAATTCGGTGAACAGGCAGCGTAAGCTTGTCATTGATGGCAAGTACAACATTGAAGATGACAGGCAAACAAAAGACAAGTTCAGAGAGGTGAATGATCGAAAGCAGTGAGTGCACGCAGCTAGAGCCGTTAGATTTGGTGTTGAGTCGCCGACAACTGTCAGATCGATGGAAGTTACACGGAGGATAAGTTCCCATGAACAAGAAGAGAGGCTTCATCGGAGAATCGGGAATCGGTGTTTCGCGAGTCTCGTGAACAATGACAACGAAAACCCCGAAATCGCGATATGTGATTTCGCGATGTAATCACAGCCGTTGAATAAGAAGGAATCTGGACCGTAGTCTACAGCCCTTGTCGGAGAGAGGATCTAAGTTGTCAGATCTGTATAAGCTGCGAGAGAGATAAGCCATCGGAGAATCGGGGATCGGGACTTTCAAATGTCCAATTCACTCGACAACGAAAACCTCGAAATCGCGATATGCGATTTCGCGATTTGATCGAAGCCGTTAAAGAAAGCATGAGATATGGACCGTTGATTTTCTTCATCGGAGTTTCGGGGATCGGGATTTCAATATGCAAAGAACACAATGCAACGAAAACCCTGATTTCACGATATGCGAAATCGCGATTGAATCTGAACCGTCAGATTCAACATGTGATCTAGACCGTCGATCCAACTCACGTTAGATAGGGACACGTGGCACATCCAGGAGTCAGTGGAGGACAGGTGTAAGGAGTATAGAGGAAGTTGGGAATCGGCATATCGTGGGTCCAAGGGGCATACGCACATTATCATTGTAAACCCCGAAATCCCGACAAGAGGTATAGTGACAGTCACATGATAGATGGTCACATGGACCATTATGTAGACGGAAGGGGCTAAATCTCGGGAAAGGAGCACATCGAGGATCGGAGAATCGGGGATTCCGAGTACATGTACATCTCGACACTGAGAATGCTGAAATCGCGATGAGTGAAATCCCGATGGGATCTGAATCGTTGGATCAAATATTGATCGGAGGGCTGCTGGTCTTTCTCACACATTAACGCTTCAGTTATGAATCCATTAAGAGAAACGAACTTATCATGACAAATCGGTTAGCGTTTCAGTTGCCAAGACAGATGTCCTTGTATTACCGAATGGAAGGGGAAGTGGAATCGTCAAGGAATCGTGTATAAAAGAAAATGAGTGAGACTGAATTGGGTTGGTTGTTCTGGATGGAAAAAGAATGAAACAGTAAGAAAGGAGAAAGGAGAAGATGTTGAGCATGAAATTTAATGACATGCAGAGCAGAAGAAGAGTTGAATGACAGAAGAATATGATGCAGAGTAGACCTGTTGAAGAAGAGAAGAATTGCAGAACAGTTTGTT
Source organism: Picea sitchensis (assembly GCA_010110895.2). Taxonomy (NCBI): domain Eukaryota; kingdom Viridiplantae; phylum Streptophyta; class Pinopsida; order Pinales; family Pinaceae; genus Picea; species Picea sitchensis. The sequence continues at coordinate 47,510 of SNQJ01S0115116.1, forward strand.
GAAGATCAGATACAGAGAAAGACTGGTAAGAATTATCTAAATAGTTGTCTGTGTATTCCTTATTTCATATTCAAGGGTGGTTGGGAGGTGCTCGGGAGGACTTTTGTCCTCAGAAGTTCAAGTGGGTGCTTGAACACAGGAAGTTGTTGCTTCCATCTGGTTGCAGCCAGAGAAACAAGGGTGGCAGGGTGGTGCT
>SNQJ01S0115118.1:725-28131 GCA_010110895.2 Picea sitchensis
ATTGAAAAAGAGTTGGCAAACCACTTTAGTCAATTTTATCGCACAAACTATAAGTTGGGCAAATCCCGATCGAATCCATTGGATGAATATAATGGTGGGAGAGCTTACCCACTGTCACCTCAGATAATACCTCCCCCGCTTCTGTGAAGGAAGAGTTCCGACACCAGGGGGAGTCCTAGGTGACCCTAGGGGGAAATGAGATGGAAAGCGATACTTATGACAAGATAGCCCTATAGGTTAGGTTACTAAGTGGAGAATGGATTGATAATGAGATTTAGAGGTGGTTTATGGTTTCCAAGTGTTTGAGTACCCGTGGAAGATGGCTGTACCTTCCCGAGACACAAAAAAAGACAAGATAAAAACTAGAAAATCAAACGGACAAGCAAGTTAAGATTGTTGTCCCTATTTTCATCTGTCAACATAAATATATCAACAAGTAAACTATCTAGTTGCTGCATATTTAACCATCAAAATGGTAAAATAATTATTGGACAACGAAGTACTAAAACAATAGATAACTTTCCAATACTTAAGCATGAACTTTGAAGGTAAATTAGGGCTGCCAAATGAAGTTATCAACAAAGTGTTAGGGAAGCCTTATGACAGTAGAATTTTTTTTCTACAACAACAAGTTCCAACCATAAAAATCAACGAGTAAATCGTATAAAAGATATCCCATAACCAATAGAACAATAATCTAGGTTTAGAAGTCAATTTCCATGGTTGAAAAGTGAGTAAATAATGAAAGAAAGTGAAGTTTTATGCTGCCCTAATGTCTGTATCATTAAATTTATTGCAACAATTAAATCCTTGTCTAAAAGAGGACACCCTTAGGGCACAATAAAGCTTATAACATGTAGAAAAGATTCCAACTTAAACAATTTCGATATCTCGTAATTCTACATATCCCAATGCAATGATTTTATTTCTCCAATGCAAGAGATTAGTGCCTTTAACTATTGGGTTATGGAGTATTTTAAAATAAAAGAGCTAGTTGTGCTACTTCCTTGGTGGTGTAATCCCTTTTACTCCCCAATACAAGCAAGACTAGCTAAGGAAAACCCTAGGAGGGTGTAAACCCTTTTACTCCTCCAAGATTAGTATTCCTTTATGCAACACATTATTCCAAGACAAACAATTATGGGATTAGTGGAGTTGTATGCCATTATACTCCCCAAAATATTATCAAATTAACCTTGTGACCAATAAAAGAAGCAATAACATGAAATATTCCTTACCTAGTCCAAGCATTAACAAGATAAACTCTTTTTAACCAAGAAAATCCACCATAAAAGCAAGAAATAGCCTCCAAGAAAGATAACGCCTTACTTCTTCATCCAATAGCCAAATAAAACCATAGATAGTAGTAAGAGAGATAGAATTTTTTTCCAAAGTAGGGTGCAAATTTCAACCAATAATCCTCTCTAAGATGGGAGAGTTATGATAAAATGAAATATAGATGATCCCTATTTATACAAAAACCTCTAACAAGAGTTTTTCCACAAAACTTGGGGTAAACAAAAAATTAATGGGACAACAACCCTTACTTTTCCCCTTTACAATATAAAATTCAAATTTAACTCTAAAATGCACATAAAAAACCTTAAAGAAGCATGACTTCACCCCTTTAGGGCAACGTTTTGGCATCTTAGCAAATTGTTGATCTTGGAGATGAAACATTGGGCCTCTAGAGGCCTCCCTCTCAAGAGCTAGGGTCCTCAAGGTTCCCCTCTCCATCCAAATATTCCAAGTGTCAAGCAACACCACCACCACCACAAGCCCTAGCCCTAGGGTGACATCAACCTCCTCAAAAGTGACGTTCTATCCTCAAGAGAAAATCGTTGGGTTGGCTAACGACTGGGTTATGTCCTCCACGGTATCTCCTCAACACTCCAAAGGCTAGCATCTTCATCCGGTGTGTGGGCCATGGTATCCAACCTGTGGGGTTCAAGCCCCAAGGAATCACAAGCCATGCTTGTTCTTCCAAATCTGTCCACCAACTAGGTCTTACAAAGAAAATGAATGTGACCTCTAAGGATATCAATTCAAATGCATCATGATAAGTAAATCAAATCAATAAAAGAACCATCTAAGCATGTACATCCAAACTACCTCATCAGAATAAATAAGTTCTCAAAGACCCTATGCAATTTTCCAAGTTTAGGCATGGGATGGTTGACAAAATGACCTATTGGGTGAATCATACGTCAAGTTTAGGAGTGTTTCCCAAGTGGATCCCTCTCTAAGACATGTGGACAAAGTGACATGGATTGGGTCAATAATCTTGGGCATGGGATTCCTAACATACAATGGATTAAATAATCTAATTTATGGGTGCCTTTCTAGAGGGTGTATTGAAACTTCGTTTTCAATGCAACCTTTTTCCAAACCCATTTATTGCCTTCTGTTATTTTTTGATGTTTCCAAGTTGAAGCCAAGGTGGGGCTTCTACCTAAGCATGAAAAATAGTGCCCACCTTAACTCTACCTTGTTCACATGTTGCTTCCCCAAGTTGAATTCACACGTGGAGCTTCTACCTAAGAATGAAAAACAATGCCCACACATGCTCCACCTTTGTTGGCATTTTGCATTAGTTATTTTTTATGGGTCCCATCAGTTTTTTATGAGAGACATTTCATTTTCCTTAGGATCCCTGGGCGAGCATATAGAAGTTTCGTGATTGGATTTTATCTTTTTCCAACTATAAGCCTCTGATCCTCAAGCAGCATATAGAAGTTTCGCGGATTGGATTTTATCTTTTTCCAACTATAAGCCTCCTGCGCTAAGAACCAAATATCAATATAACATAGAAAACCTCTAATAAGTACTCAACACCTTGAAAAAGAGAGAAATTCAGATAATAAGCCTCTTCGAGGAAAACTTCTTATACACCACATTATTAAATGTACAATTCCTAGATAATTCCAGAAATGAAAATGTCTCCTTGGTATATATAGGAGACTAGAGGTATAATTACAACCAATGGAACAAAGCTGACATAAATAAAATAACACATTAATGGTTATCTCCTAATTAAGGGGTAATGAGCCAATATTAGGGCTTAACATGTGATCTTAAAAATGAAGAAGACTTGAAAACTTGAATAATTATTGTATGGAAATGTTATGTGTTTAAAGCAACCGATTCAATTTGGTAAACACATAATTAAGGATTACTTTATGTAAAATACACATAGATAGCAACATAAAACAATGAACATCAACACAAAAACACAACAACTTGATAAAGGAGTTTTCACCCTCCGGCTACATCTCCTCGTCCACTTCCAATGGACTTCATTATTATTAAATTGCTCAAAGTGCTCAAAAACATGCCTTATAATGCCTGTACGATAAACCGACCGCTTTCCAATGCTTCCCCTAACATCCTAAAACCCCTCGTCTGGGCTCTTTCTAAGACTAAATTCAATAAAAAATGAGAAAGATATGCCTCCTTGAAGTCTCCTTCTCCAACTTGTCGGGCTCTCGGTCTCTACAAATTGTACTCCTCCTGAGCAAACCTGGCTCACACGCCATTTGCTGCGAAAACTCACCTGCATAACCGCAGTAACGCAGACAAACCATAGGATTATTATATGTTTCTAACCACTCACCGGGCACATGAAGATAGACGCAAGACTTTATAAACAGTGGTTAGTTCGTTGAATCCAGCATAACCACCCGCCTCTTTGGTCATATGAAAACTGCAGAATGATTGAAAACCTCAGCAAGATAATCACAAGAACACACACAATGGTATAACTCAAGGTATTATACGCATGAAATACATTGAAATGCAATGTATTGCAATACAATACAATTGCACGCGCCAAACGGTAACACCGCCTCCATATACTATAGGGTCGCATGGTTTACATTATCGGACCACGAGCCTGTATTAGGCCCCGAATTCACTTTCCAAATACAACAACACACTTAATTTTAATTATAGGCTGCCTACATCATATACAAGGAACATCGCAAGATGTTGGATACGGAGTGTTGATACAAGATTATGTTGGGGAGGTCCGGGCCTAAATCCTGCACTTCATAATTTTACATATCCAATTAATCAAAAATGAAGGGACACGGGGCGCCATTGGATTGGGCCACGGTTCCATATTATCACACCTGACATGTGTCCTCACCCAATTCACAGAACCATCCAAACAACAATTTCCACATCATCACCGTGATACCACGTACGATCCTTCCACATCACCACCGTACGACATCCTTCCATCACCGCGACGGATTAAAATTTGACTGCATCGACAAAAGCGTTGAGTATCCTAAAATTTTGCCCCATATTTCATGGACAGATCGCGAATATCTCTCCATAATGGACTCCGCTTATGAAGTAAATATAACTGCCGAATCAGAAGACGACGAATGCAATGACATCTGCTTTTCGCTGCATTCCGAAAGCACTTTGAAACCGAAAGCAAAAATTTGATCCCCTCGATCACACCTCCCATCGGGAAGATTTGGACCTCCAAAAGACTATCTCACTCTATGAAGATGATGGTATAGTTCTCAAATTTCTTCCAACCTCAATCCACTTGGCCTTGCTTGGATTTTCCCCTTTAAGACCAAATCGCAGATACTCCACATTTCCTTGTTTTGAAGTTCGCATTCTTTTGTCAAGTATGGTGTCTTCTTGCATTTCTGTTAGATACTCCGGAGAAAATCATCTATGGAAGGAATCCGTAATGATGCTCTCCTTGATCATCAATCAACTAAGGCTCATACAACTTCAAATTCTCAACATTAATAACTGCATACATCTGCATATATGGAGGCAATCTAAACGGTGCCATTGTTACCAATCTTGACAACAATTTTGAAGGGACCATATCGAATTGGTTTTAAATTTTTACTCTCTTGCCTCTCCTTGTTGATGTAAAGACACACTTCATCACTAACTTCTAAACTGTGATCAACTCGATGTTTGTCATGTCTCGCTTTGTACTTGGCCCGACTCTTCTCCAACCGCTTCACCACCGATGTATCGATCAATTTGTTCCAATGGAACTTTCATTCGATAATTTCATATTGACCATCGACAAGAATATCTTTCCCAAAGATGAAACGAAGGTAACTTGGGAAAATAGCCAAACATGTCTCTAAATCGCGACGTTTGCGTCAAGAGTGCTTAGCCTGGACAGGCACGATGTCGTAACGAGGTAAAATGTTCATCCCAAAGCTTAGGATGTCACGCACAAGCACGGCGAAGATGTACCAATCGTGACATTCACCACCTCCGTCCACTCCATCCGTCTCATGATTTGTGCAATCAGGTTCTTTTCAACTTGGTGTCCATGAGCGCCCACAAACTCGACCAAAACTTCCAAATAAATCGAGAATCCCGATCAAATGATGGACTTGGGCAAACCAAAATGAACTCAAACATTTTGAAAGAACAACTGCACGCTTATTCTGGCCAAGTATTTGCTTAGTACATGGCATCAAAATACACATCTTGCTAAAATGATCAAACACAACATAAATATAATCATGACCTCTTTTCTCACATAGGTAAACCACTAACAAAAATCTATGGAAATACTTTCCCAAGGGCGCAGGAGGAACTGGAAGTGGAGTGTACAAACCTAACTTTCGATCATTTATGCATTTGTGGCACACAAATCTAACATCCTATAACATATCGTGAAACACTTTCGCTCATCTTAGGCCAGTAGTGGTATCTTTGCAAGTTAGCCACTGTCTCGCCTACACTAAATGACCAGCAATAAGAGAAGAATGCGCTTTCTTATGATGTGTTGACTTTTCTCCCCGTGGAATACACTTGCCAAGATGATACAAGAGATTATTATGCAAATGATAATCCACCTCAACATATTAGAGTGGAACAAAGTTTACATACTTCCTTAAAGTCAGCATCTAAAACATAATGTTCCACATAACTTTCTTGCACTTATAGACTCTCATGCAAGAATAACTCAAGCATTAACAATAGGCCCCGACAAATATATCAACAACTTTGTTAAAATATTCCTTCTTATACTTAATAAACTAAAATGAAATCAAGGAAGAAAACCATCCATCTGAAGTGTTTAGCTTGTTGTAGCTTTGACTATTATTGTAAATATTGCAAAGGTTGATGATCTCGTAGAATAATGGTTTCTTTTTCCCAACAAATAATGCTTCTCCATTTCCTTAACACTTTGAACCAATGCATATAATTCCTTTATCATAAGTAGGATAATTAATCACTTACACCATTAATGTCTCAATGAAAACAATTACACTATATCAAGCAACATCGCTCCCATCAGATAATTACTTGCATCTGTCTCTGGATTTCAAAAGGTTGTATTAAACTTGGAAGTGCAAGAACAGGCGCATAACTGATCTTTTCTTTCAAAGTATCAAAGCCTGTTGTTGCTTGCCTCTATTGGAAATCCTTTGCTTGACATTTTTGTCACAAAGATGTAGTGGAGCTGCAAATGGACTAAAAGTTAGCTATAAACTTTTCCAATATTGGGTCAGCTCCTAAAAACTTTTTTTTACCTCTGTCACATTGCTAGGTTTGGACCATTCCAAATAACTTTAACTTTTGAAGGATCAATTTTTAATTCACTCTCACCAACAATATGACTTAAGTAGATAAGCGAAGTTTTACCAAATTCACATTTGGACAACTTAAACAACTCACTTCTTTCTCAAAACATTCAAAACTTTTTTTCTACATGTTCAATATGCTCTTCACGAGATTTTATCAAAATCAAAATATCATCTAAGTAGACACAATAAAATTCATCCAAAAGGCCCTTTAAGATATCATTCATAACTCGTGATGAAAGTATTGTAAAGTCCAAAAGGCATTGCCGTCCATTCAAACAAACCTTGTTTATTTTTAAAAGATGTCTTCCATGTACGCTTTCAAAGAACTCGAGTATATGGATGATAACTAATTCTTAAATCTAACTTAGGAGGAAATATTTTGCATCTTTTAATTGATCAAATCATCAATTCGGGTGGAAGAGGATAACGATTTTAATCATATCTTTGTCTGAAATTCAAATCCATAATACATTCGACACGCTCCATCCTTCTTGGAACCAACACAATTGGAGAACCACATGGAGAAGAACTTGGCACACTACTTTATCTAACAACTCCTGAATTTGTTTTAATCTCTGGCATTTTCCATAACCTACATTCTATACATACCAATATTAGAAAGTGGACAATCTATTGTAACTTAATTTCATGTTGATTCCTCTTTTCTAGGCAATCCCTTAGGTTCTTAAACATGTCATTACATCGATTAACAACTTCAAATAGATTTGATTTTAACTTAGTATCATAACCTTGAAATGCTTCATTCTCAACATCATTTTAGGTTTGATCATTAAGAGAACAAAGTTTTGCTTGCATTAACTAATCTCCTCATTTGCCCCTCAAGACTAATGACTGATAAGTTCATTTTCTTAGTGTGAGCTTTTACAACATACTCAACCCCATCCTAAAACAAATGATACTTTATTCTCCTGAAGATAGAATATAGATTTCCTATCACATAAATAAGGATCTCCCAAAACAATGCCATATATCCAAATAGAATCACATCCAACTCTACTTATCAACAAAATTAGCAGTTATAGCAAACCTAAGTTTATACTTCCCCGTTACTTGTAACTTAGCATTATCACACATCCAACCAAGAGGGTATGTATTAGGATGTGGAATTGTCTCCAAATTTAATTTTGCGTTTCTTTTGAAATAAATAAGATTTTCTTGTGACCCCTAATCAAACAATGTATCAATCTTTGTTTGTTTTGAAATAACCCTTATATATGAAAAAGTTCAATTTGTTTTCTCCTCGTTGAGTTACATTGACATTTGCATTACTTGAAGAGCTAGTAATTGCAACAAAATTTATACCTTGAATTCCCATAGCTACAACCTATGCCTCATCACTGCATCCTAACCTAAATCTTGCGGGCTAACAACAAGAATAGCCTTCCCTTTGTTGTTGTTGCTAAAATTTTGTCCAGATCAGATGAAGCTTCCAACAATGGTCTTCATCATGGCCATCCTTTGAACAATAATGTTTACATGTGAATTTTTCTCCCTCCTTCTTCACAAAGAAATATTCTTCCTTCCATTTCCTTTGAATTTCTCCTTCCCTTCGTCTCCCTTGCTGTATGTCTTCTTGAAACCCCATGAGTATCATTCCTTCCCCTTTCTTCCAAATGAGTAGTCAGAGCACAAACTTCATCTAGATTCGGGATTAAAACATAAGTATAGTATGCCTCTAATAACTATGCAAAGCACCAATATATTTGAGTAATGTTTCCTGTGAAGACAAATCAACTCCAAAACCAAAGCTCGCCTCCTAAACTCCTAAGTGAAACTTTGTACATTCCGGCCCTTTCGCTTTGTCTAAAATTCCCCATTCCATGGTTGTATTTTGTTTATAAGCTAATGGATAAAATCTATTTCTTAATGTACATATAAAATCATTCCAAGAAAGAAAAATTTTTCCATTCTTTCATTTCTTTTTCCCGTATCTTAGATTCCCCCCAAACAAGTGTTGAGCCATCTAATCTTAGTTAATCGAATTTTGTTTCATCATCTTGAATCTTTTGTATTCTAGAATAGACTTCAATTTGACGATCCAGCTATCTAACTTTTCAGCTTAACTTCTCTCCATTATAAAGCGACAACTCAAATTTTATATCAAGTTTGAATGAAGGAATTTCATGTATGAGTTTCACTTCATGCCCATTGGGAATATGTTTCAACTTGAAGAAGAAGAAGAAGATGATGATGATGATGGAGGAGAGGGTGGTGGAGAAGCACCATTCCCTCCATCTTTGCTTGGAGTCTTGTCACCACCACTTCCCCTTATGCATTGAAGGGTTAGAGCCTTCACCTCAGGATATCATGGTCCATTTCATTAAGTGACTTTCACTATATCTCTCTCATCTCAGATGATAGTCTCACCAAGTCCGTTTATCCGAACACGCTCATGATCTTTTGCATGTGCTATGCTTGGTGAATGTCTCTCTAAAAATTGCAGTGAATTAATATGCTTCCTCCTCGGCTCTGGAGAAGAACTTGGCTCTACAAGTTGACCTTTTTCTCTTGTGAGTTTCAACCTTGTGAGCACCAAAAACAAAACTTGCAAACAATCAAGTCTTCAAAACCAAGGTTTCGATACCAACTTGATCTAAAATGAAGAAGACTTGAAAACTTTGAATAATTGTATGGAAATGTTATGTGTTTAAACCAACCGTATCAATTTGCAACATTAAATTAAGGATTACTTTATGTAAAATACACATAGATAGCAGCATAAAATAATGAACATCAACACATAAACACAAATAACTTGATAAAGGAGTTCACCTCTCCCTTGGGCTACATCTTTCCTCGGGTCCAATTTCCAATGGATCATTATTATTAAATTGCTCAAAGTGCTAAAACATGCCTCATAACGTTCAAATGACAAACCCACTGCTTCTAATGGCTTCCGTTGTCCCAAAACCCTTGTCCTGGCTCTTCGCACCGAACAAATGAAAAAAGAGAAAGATATGCCTCCTTGAAGTCTCCTCTTTCCAACTTGGTCGCCTCCGGTTCTACAAATTGTACTCCTCCTTGAGAAAAACTGCCTCACATGCTCATTTAAGCATAAAATCTTAGTCCTGCATAAGCATGCACCGTACAAACCAGATGCTTATATACAGCCAGCCCTAAATCAGCTTCGGCTCCTCGGCACACATGATGCAGGGACTTCATACATGGCAACGGTGGTTAGTTTGTTGGAATCGCATAACCACCACTTCTATCGTGATGCAAAACAGGTGAAATGGTTTGAAACTCATCACACACAATGGTATAACCTGAAGTATATAATATAAATGAAATACATTGTAATGCAATGTATTGTAATACAATACAATTGCGCACCCAAACGGTAACACCGCCTCCATATACCATATGGTCGCATGGTTTACAATGAAACCACATGTCGGGGTTAGGTTCTCGACCCGCCTTCCAAATACATAACAACAATAATGACTTTAATTATAGGAGCATCTACATCATATACAAGGAAATATCGTGGGAAAGTTGGCTACGGAGTGTTACTAAGGTATTATGTTAGAGGTCCGTCAACTCCCACAGACTCTCTCATATAATTTTACATATCCAATTAATCAAAAATGAAGGGACACGTGGCGCCATTGGGTTGGGCCACGTGTCTCCATATTACTTGCCAATTGGACACATGTCCTCACCCAATTAGCTTTAAAACCATCCAACTAACAATTGCTACATCATCAATGGGTATAACAGACGGGTCCTCGCCATTATCACCATACAACCGTGATGACTATATAGATAGGCATACTAACATCCCAAAATTTTGCATGTTTGGTTTGGCGATGTATCAAGGATATCTCCTCCATAATGACTACATTTAAAGTAAATATACCAATGGAATCGGGAAGAAGAGACGGACACAATGACATGGAATCAAGTTGCCAGACTCGAAAGCACTTTGAAAATTGGAGTGTAACTGATCCCCATCAACATGCCCTCCCTTGACAAGTGTTTTCCGTGAACGCTTGAGTAACTCCGATTTCTTCTGTATAAAAGACCTATCTTCCCAAGTGGAATCTTCAATCGGTATTTTCCTCCATTTAATGAGATTCTCTCAAATGGATCTATTCCTCAACCGGAGAATTCTTGTGTCAGTGATATTTATGTGCTCCAATATGATTTTTCCTTCCTGCTCAAGTTCTGGCAATATAGTTTGAATCGATCTGTCACCTATAACCTTCTTTTAAGCATGAAACATGGAAAACTCCGTGTACTCGTGAAGATGCAGACAACACCAATTTCCAGGCGCTATAGTACCAATCTTTGCAACACCTTATATGGGTCAGAGTACTTTGGTGATAATTTTATTATCCTTCTTGGCTTGTTCGAGGGACATCTGTTTGTATGGCTGTAGTCTTTAAAACACCCAATATCCTACTACTTCAAAACTTTCACTATGATGTTGATCCGCTTATTGTTGCTCTTGCAGATTCATGCCATGGTCAGTTATCCATGATTTTGGAGAACTGTTGATACCAATGATATTCCACCGCTTGAACTCTTAGATTTTTATTTTAGAGAAGAAGGATTAAAGGAGGGTGGTATCCATAGAGTGCCATAAATGGTGTCATTTTTTGTTGTAGTATGAAAGGGAAGTGTTATACTACCATTCCGCCAAGGGGTCCATTTGAACCATTGTGTTTGTTTATCGTGAGATAGCAACAAAGGAAACCTTTCTAGACATTTGTTCACTATCTTGGCTATCCATCGATTGAGGATGATAGGATGAGCTTTGAGCTAATTGAGTACCTAAACAAGAAAATAATTTTATCTATAGAATGTCCAAAGTTGAAGATGGGATCTCTCATTACTATAATAATCTTTGGGCTATGTAGCTTTGAACTCAGTTCTCCATGAATGCAAAGGGCAATCAGATTAGCTTTTGAAGGATGAAAGAGTGCACACAAAAGGTGCTGCATTTGGTCACCATCAACAATCACCATGATGTGAAACCTGCTTCCTTTAGACTATAACCCTCAGTGATGAAATCCATGGAACCTCCTCCCAACGCTAACTTGGGATGGCTAATGGTTGTAAAGACCCTCGGGTCTTAATTGTTTCCACCTTATTTTGTTGGCAAACCAACATTCTCACACACAAACCTTTGAACACCGCTTAAGGCCATCCCAAAAAAAAAAATCCTTCTTGACTCTATGGTAGGTTTTCAAAATCACGAGTGCCCTCCTAACGTGGAGAGGTGTGCAATTCGAATAGTACATTTTGTTTGAGCTAGGATTTCTTACATAAATATAAGTGATCTTTGTACCATAGAGAATCATTTTCCATGTAAATGTATCCGGTGCACTCGAATCAAGAATCCCTTTGAATGAGAGCCCATACTTTTTCGCCATTCTTCCATTCTCCATCCTTCATTATCCAATTCCGTTGTATGATCGTAGATAGCACAAGTGAATATGTCTCAACATATTCATCCTTTATCGAGAGTGCATCTGCCACAACATTTTGCTTCCCTTTTATAAATGATTTCAAAAATCACAACCTAACATCTTGGTTACCCATTTTTGTTGTTTTGAAGATAGTCTTATTCCAAGAAGTATTTAGGGACTATCATGATCATTTTGACCTTGAAGTGCCTACCTATTAGGTATGACTCCATTTCTTTCAATGCATGTAGTATTGCCATCATTCTCATAATGGGTTTGTGTCCTTTCCCAGAGTGGTCAGAATTTTCAAAAAAGATAGGGCCTTCCTTCTTGCATTAGGGGAAACACCCAATTCCATTTCTTTAGGCATCACATTCCACAATAAAGGCTTTTAGAAGTCCGAGTGGTCAAGATACAAGATCTTCACATCACCCTTTAAGTTTTTCAAAAGCTTCTAGTTGCCTGAGTCCATGAAAATGCATCCTTCTAGTTGGTGTCGCTAAAGGTGCTACTATTCTTCCATAGTCCAACAAACTTGTGGTAGTAGTAACCCGTAAAACCCAAACATGCTCTAAGATTCTTCAATTTTGGGAATAGGTCACCATCACTAATCTTAATCTTGTTAGGGCCCACTAACACCTTCATGAGATACAATGTGACCTAAATACTCTACCTCCTCCACCTGTAGAAACATTTGATGGTTTGGGATATAATTACCTTTAGTATTTGTAGCACCTTGTCAACATGTCACACATGATCCTCCCAATACTTGCTATAGATTAGTATATCATCAAAAAATACTAACACAAATTAAGGAAGGGCTTGAAAATGGAATTCATCAACCTCTTGAAATGTGGAAGGTGCATTTGTAAGGCCAAAAAAGTCATGACCAAAAATTCATAATGGCCTCTCATGAGTCTGTAATGTTGTTTTGGGATATCTCTTCCTTCATTCTAATCATGATACCAACTTAACATCCACTCCCTTTGAGAAATAGATTGTTCCATGTAGTTCATCCAATAATTCATCAAATGACGAGAATCGAACTTATCTTTAAGAAAGGATCCGTTGAGATCTCCATAATTTGGACACATACACCATGAGCATCTTCTGAATACCATTACCACTCAGTAAGAACTTTGGCTAGGACTAATAATGTCACCTCTAACATTTCTTCAACCATGCACTCACCTCACTCTTTTGTGCATAAGGGTATTTGTATGGTCTGATGTTAGGAGGAACATCTGGTGAATTAGGTGAATTCCATGATAATGATTTCGAGTGGGTGGATGATTTTGAGGTGGTTCTACTAGACACATATTTCTTCAACAGATTCCGTGTCAGCCCTTTTGGGTATGTAACTTTATTTTTTGTATTTATCTGATATTTATTCTTTGCAATGCCAAAATTCTGATCAAAATTGTATGTTCCAAATGGAATTTACGGTAACTCCCCACAACTCGCCAATTTTTTTCCTTTCCAGGAAAAAAATAGGCAAGTTGTGAAGAAGTTACCATAAATTGCCTTTCCGGGAGATGTCACTTGTATAGCGTGCCCCACACAAAATAATTGATATAAAATTCTGAAACTTGTACCATAAATACTACAAATTGTCCACTATCCAATGCAACTAGTCTCACTTAATTTGGATACCCTAGGAAGAAGTTATGATTGTTTTACCTGTAACACCTTCTTGAGACTAGTCAATAGGACTAGTCAGATACCCTATCTTTCACAGGGTGTATCTACAAATGTAAGATGACCCATAAATTGAAATTTTACCACAGATACCTTACTAATTTCTATGAATATCCTCTGGAGTTCAGGGTTTGAAATGTTACAAAAAAAAAATTATAGCGAAAATTACGCAATGACTCAGTTCAGGATGATTCCAGAACCCTATCTTGCACAGGCTGTATCTCCAAAATTATAAGGCCCCAGGAGCTAAAACTTTAACCCAACGTACCTTGATTCGTCTACTAAATATCCTCCAAGCCGTTCCTTCTGAAACATTGTATAAAAAAAATTATATAAAAAATTCCAAGGTGTCTCAGATGTAGCAGCGAAATCCCAAGACTTTGAGCTCTGATACCATATGTTAAGAAGAAAATATCAATATAGCATAGAAAAACCTCAGAATAAGTACTCAATGCCTTGAAAAAGAGATAAATTCAGATAATAAGCCTCTTTGATGGGGCAACCTCCTTATGCCCACATAAATGTACAATTCCCAGATGATTCCAAATGAAAATGTCTCCTTGGTATATATAAGAGACTAGGAGGTATAATTACAACTAATGGAATAAAGATGACATAAATAAAATAACATTACTAATGTAATATTCCCCAATTAAGGGGTAATGAGCCAATATTAGGGCTTAACACTGGGCCTTCAACCCCTTCTTCCCATGAAATGAGGAACAATCCCTTCTTGTGTCAGTACACCTGAAAATCCCAAAAGGTAAGGAGATGAGGGGATGAAGTGTGGAAAGTGACAAGAATGGTTGAGAATGGCACGATGAGTCATCAAGAGGACCTCCCAGTAGAAAACCTATCCCCAAGGGTGACCCACTTACTGTTGGAGTTACTTCACACACACCTAGGATTTATTTTTCCTAAGTTCCTAAGGTTTTCCCTATGTTTATTAGTCATTATTCAATCTCCTAAAGTTTAGGGGAGAATATTCCACCTGGAGACTATTCTCTTTAGTTGACACTTCATCTTGACTAGTTGAGTTGAGTCTAGATGTTGCATTGGTTTTGTCACCATGCAACATTGGGATCATCACCATGCTAATACGCACTAGCCTTGGTTTCATCACCAAACTCGCGTATTACCCTTGATTCCTTGATATACTCCTCACTACACTCTGTTTTAGTAAGTTAACTGAAGACTGATTGACTAGTTAACTTAGCTAGGTGGCATTTCACTCCCATAATTGCCTGAGAGACTAGAATAGGTGGTAGTTCACTCCCGTTACTGCTGGTGTGTGTACAGATCACTCTAGACCACCACTATGGTGCATTGGTTCTCCTCTAGTGCACATTGATTGAATTATATAGAGTATATCATGTGTAAATTATTCATTATTCATTACGGTTAATGAGAATTCTTCCATTATTTTCTCTCTTGCTTCTTTTTTCTTAATTTCTCTCTGGAAATGTGTGTAGTATTTTCTAGCTAGATCTATTCTGTGTAGGTTTAACACATTTACATGGTATCAGAGCCGATGGACTGCTAAGCAAAAGCTACACCAAATTTTTTGTAGATACACAAGATTGAAGACAACGAAAAGATGGATTTCCAAAAAGAATTCATTCTTACACCTTACAATTACTTTGCATGGAAGGAGAAAATAGTCATACATTCCCGAACCAGAGGATTTCATAGGTTAACCTTGAATACAGACACATAACTGACATCAACCATAGAAAAATCCAAGTATCTAAATCGAATGGATGAAGCATTCATAACGATTTGCAGTCTTATTTCTCCCAATCTCCTTTTTCACATATCTTCCTGTAAAACCCCTAATGAAGCCTAGACCACCTTGGAAGGGCTCTTTGGAAAACATGATGAGATGAGGGGACACATGCTGGAGGTGGAATTTCTCACATTGATCCCAAAAGCTTTGACAATATCCAATATTTCTTTACAAAATTCAAGGATTTACTGTCGCAACTCAAAGCTTATGGGGTTGATAAATATAAGGAGGAGAAACAAATGGTTCTCGCCATTCTCTTCAAACTTGGTCCTGAATTCTTCGTGTTCATATCAAAATTCCATTCAGTCAAATTTGCCTCTGAAGCCACATGGAAGATTCCTTCTCTTGAGGACTTTATCGAGTCCATGACATAAGAGAAAACCAAGCTCATAAACATGGGAAAAATCAAAGGCCCAAAGGTGCATGCACTTATTGTTCAATATGGAAGCCATCAATATCAGAAATTTAAAGATAAAGAAAAAAGGAAATCTCATGCACATCCGAAGAAGGAAGGGTACTCAAAACCCTTCAACGATGCCTCCAGATCCTTTAAAGGGAAGAAAATGGGAGAAATGCACGTACTACCATAAAATAATCCATCCATAATCCACATGCATGCATAAACAAATAGATTTGATGACTCAAATACTCCAGCAAAACATCCTTGGAGATCACATCCCTAAGGGTGCCAAGAAGAAGAAGCCAAAAGATCAGAATCCCAAGAAAGGAAATTCTAGCCATGCCTTGATTGCCATCCACTGCTCTCCCGATGCTTGGATCGTAGATTCAGGCGCATAACATCACATGGATGCCACAAAAATAGTATATTATTCATTGGATGCATGCAAAGGTCCTCCTATTCTGATGGGGACAATTCTCCAGTCAAGGTCACTGGCAAAGGAAGGATTGAACTCACCAACAAAAGCTTCGAGAATGTGTTGCACGTTCCCAAACTTTCCATCAATATTCTCTCTGTGTATCAGATGACAAATTTTGGCACCAGAAATAAATTCATATTCACACCAAATGCAGTGGAAATCTATGACATACAAACCAATTCCAGGGTTGATACCGATGAGGTAAATCATCAATCTAGATTGTATACATTTTTAGAATTTATTGAACCAAATTCTGCTTTACTGCTTACCCATGCTGATGAAAGTAGTAGGATATGGCACGGAAGGTTTAGACATTTGAATTTCATATATATGCAAAAACTTAGTAAGCAAAGATTGGTTGATGGTCTACCAGACATCCATTTCTCCAAAGGATTATGTGAGGGATGTGTTCTTGGAAAACACCCTCAAGAGAAATTCGAAAAAGGAAAGACTCAGAGAGCTTCCTCTCCTTTAGCTATGATCCATAGTGACCTCATGGGTCATTTTCTGCATCCATCTATCAGAAAAGAGAGGTTTGTTCTCATTTTTGTTGATGATTTCTCACGTTTCACATGGATTTACTTTCTCAGGCAAAAATCTGAGGTCTTTCAACACCTCAAATATTTCAAAGCCCTGGTTGAGACACATTCAGGAAAGAAAATCAAAGTCCTCCGAACTGATAATGAGGGGGAGTATGTCAATCATGAGATCCAAAATATTTTTCATGAGGTAGAGATTCAGTTGCAACACACAGTTCCCTATACTTCACAACAAAACAAAGTTACTGAGCAGAAAAACAGATCTCTAAAAGAGATGGTATCTTGCATGCTACATGCAAAGTCACTACCACAAAGACTATTGGCCGAAGCACTTAATTGTGCAACCTACATATAAAAAAAATATCCCCATATATCTGTAAAGGATAAGACCCCCTACGAGACTTGGAGCGGCCTCAAACCGGAAGTGACCCATTTTCATATTTTTAGTTCATGTGCATGGGAGTGGATTCCCTCTGAAAAGAGGAAGGCACTTGATCCACATAGAACAATGTGTATCTTTGTTGGATGCCCCAATGGTGTATGGTAATCCCTCCTCGAGAACCATAATTGGGATATGGTTCCCCTTCCTTATGGAAGGAAACTTGTCATGTGCAGATGGGTCTACAGGACCAAGAGTGCAACAGATGGACAAATTAGCAGATACAAAGCCAGACTTGTTGCCAAAGGCTTTCAACAAGTGCATGGCATTGACTATGATGAGACCTTCGCTCTAGTAGAAAATATGGATTCCATACATTTGGCACTTTCCATTGCGGCGACCAAGGGATGGGAAGTCCATCAGATGGACATGAAGAATGCATTTCTTCATGATGATCTCTCTAAGGAGATCTATATGGAGCAACCCCAGGGATTTATGCAAGACTCATCTTTGGTCTGTCAACTGAAGAAGTCTCTTTATGGACTCAAGTAGGATCTGAGGGCATGGTATGCCAAGATGGACTCCTACATGTTGTCGCAGAACTTTGTACATTGCAAATCATACCCGAATGTCTACATGCTCATGATGACTGATTCACTTCTACTCTTAGTTATGTATGTTGATGATTTGCTGATCAACGATTGCTTGACTTCATTGATTGCTGCAATCAAGAGGATTCTACATGATGAGTTTTTGATGACAGACATGGGTCCACTACACTTCTTTTTCGGATTCAAGATCAATCAGGATGCATCAAGCATAAAACTGTCTCAGGCCAAGTATGCACGAGATCTCCTTGAGAGATTTCACATGACATACTGCAAGTCTATTCTAACTTCTTTCCTATCATGAGTCAAACTTGAGGATGGTGTGGATACTCTACTGGTTGACAACACACTGTACATACAACTAGTGGGGAGATTTTTGTATCTCACACACTCCAGACCAAACCTCTCCTATGAAGTTGGAACAATTTCCAAGTTCATGCAGGAGCCTCATGAGTTACATTGGAAGGATGTAAAGCGTATCCTTCGATACGTATAAGGTACCATCACCTTTGGGATTCATTATGCAGTAGAATCTACATTAGATCTCATCAATTTTACTGATTCTGACTAGCCTGGTGATAGCACTAATCACAATTCCACATCTGGTTACTCACTTAGTGTTTGTTCTAGGCCTATCTGTTGGTCGAGCAAGAAGGAGGCTGATATTTCTCTTTCTTCAGTCGAGGTAGAGTATAGAGGGGTAATTAACATAACCATTCAGACTATGTGGCTACAACATTTTCTCACTGAGTTGGGCATCCAGTTTCATTGACCGATCATCATATGGTGTGACAACCGGAGCACTCTGAAGTTTTGCAGAGATCTAGTTCAAAGGCAATGGATGAATCACATTGAGATCCACATGCAATACATCCACGATTTAGTACATGAGGGGATCATTGACCTACAATTTTGTCCTTCAGCAGAACATGCGACATACATCTTCACCAAGAACTTCATTGAGTAGAAGTTCCACTCTCTGCAAAGTCTTCTTGGAGTGAAGGACACCGTGGGGCTAAATATATGTACTATTAATTCCCAACATTAAATTGTCAACTAGGGAGTCATAGATTTAGAGGTGCTAGAACAATATGTGAAGGATTGGAGTCTAGTCTATCCTAATGCCGACAAACCACACTTTAATGTAACAAACAAAACAAACAAGCGAGAATGAATTCAATTGACAGGAAGTAAGCTAATACCTCGGGTTGAAACCCATTACAGGAAAGACATATCTCACGAGTTAGGATTTTAATATTCCATCAGTGATTGAAGCTATGTGAAATCAAAGTGCAAGGAATCAAAGGTACGTGAAAGAAAATGAAGTGCAAGAAATTTAAATTGAAGCAAACTAGCTAAAGGGAAAAACAATCAAACAAGTAGAAAATGAAGTCTAAATCCAAACCATGCAAATGAGATGTTCCTCAAAGCTTCACCCAATAATATAAAGTTAATTTTGTTAATGTATGAAAATGAATGTGCCGATATGGGATTAATTTTGTTTAGGTACATGAATGTGTTGGTATGAGATTTATGTGCAAGAATGAGATTGCTTTGTATGGATCTTCCATTTAACGTTGCATTCACACTTATATAACAATAACACTTAGCAATATTTAACAAAACTCTAATGAATAAAACAATGCATAATTACAACATAACAAACGATATGACAAACATAAAACAAATATTATAACAATATTAACAAAACATTACAATCAACATAACAATTACACTTTTAAATAAACGATTAGCAAAATAGTATAAACATGTAACACCACTTTATTTCTATTAATGAAATATTATAAATTTATAACGAATAAACAACAATAAAAAAAATATTATAACAAAATAATATATATAATAAACAAATTTTACACATGTATTAGCAATCAAACATTATATATTATGCACGTCTCAACAATTTAAATAGCGATTAACGAAGGACAAAAACAACAAACAAATAATAGTGTAATGCATACAATGTAATGTAATGGATATAACAACAAAACTATTAAACAAACAATATAAAAGAAATCAGATATCATCCGCACAATACAAACCTTCGTAAAACTTCAAACCTATGTACGGATTCGACTCGAAATGAATATTTACGAAGCTAATTGCAACATTAAAGGAATATGGCCAGTGGAAGGTGAAATGAAGAATGGGACGTGTAAATAATTAAAGTGATGTGCAAAGGCCATTGAACAATATGCAACATTAGATTACGAAGCTGTCATCGTGAAGGGAGTGGATTGGAGGCGTGAGTAGAGGAGTAATGGTAGAATTGACAACATGGATATGGTGATGAGTGATCTAAAATTAGTATAGCAACATGGATATGATGGCGAGAGATCTGAAATTATTATACAAAAGAAGGGAAGGAGATGTTGATCTAAGGAGAAATCTCACGAGACTATTAAATTAAAATAATGCAAACCGAAATTAAATGCACACAATAATTAATCAAAACAATAATCTAATAAATAAATAAAAACAACAGAAATTAAATGCACACAAATATAATTAATAAATAAAATGACCAGGATGTTACCAGATAGAGGGGCCCTTCCCTACCTGGGCAACATTCATGGATACGCTAACTCAGATTGAAATGAAGCTTAGAACACCAACGATCAATCGATTCTTCATTAATCATAAAATATTGTTTTCAATGTAACAATGCTCAACTCTTGCTTAATACAATAATAATTCCCCCCTCTACTGTAATATCCATTGT
The DNA here is from genome assembly GCA_010110895.2 of Picea sitchensis. Classification (NCBI taxonomy): domain Eukaryota; kingdom Viridiplantae; phylum Streptophyta; class Pinopsida; order Pinales; family Pinaceae; genus Picea; species Picea sitchensis. Next base: position 21,376 of record SNQJ01S0115118.1, read on the forward strand.
ATTTGTAAACAAGAGGGAAATATCTAAATTGAATCGCCTCAACAACATTCCATCCTGGGCGATGAACAAACTTGATTTGTTTTGATAGGGTTTCAACTCAACACAGAAAATGAATAATTTAAAATTAAACATAGGAACCTTCCCAACGACATCCCAACGACATGTTTCTTTATTTGCAGCTACGTGTCTATTTTAACCAAACTTTGGCTACATGCTGGAGCTTGGAGGCACAAACTCTTTGTCAATAAATCATATATTTGATTTTATTCTTGGATGATTGCTATTAATTGTGGATTCTTGATAACTAATTGGATATTTTGCGTAGCCACAATTTTGAGCCCATCCTCTTTGAAATCCACATGGAATATTTAGCACTAGATCCATGGATATACTTTGCTAAAAACATCATTAGTTAAAATTATTTTGGGCATTCTAGATAATTAATTAATGACTTGAAAAATTAATTAAATTATTATATTTTCTCTTTAAGATTAAAAAAATGGTGAATTAATATATTTTATGGATTTAAGTTTAAAGATATTTCGGGAATATAAATGAGGTGGATGAATGGATATTCATTTTAATAATAAAATGAATAATTATTTTTAAGTCTTAACAAAAGGTATTTTATAAACTTGGCCTCGAGAATATACACGTGGTGAGAAAACATATAAATTGGCGTGAATAATTAATGGAATGATTATGGATGGGTATAGGATTTAATCATGGGTATGGGAAGAATTAATCATAAGAAATGAGGGTAAGATTTAAGAGTAATTATACTTAGTGATTTCCCTTATCTTTAATAAATTAAGAAGATGCCCAAAACATGTTTTTACCTCAGTTTTGTTTACCGTTGTGTACTCACAATTGTGGCCTATCCTTGAGATTGTATACGAAAAATGGAGCTCAACGAGGACTACTAAAAATACTTGAAGAAGGCATTTGATCTGCAGGAATGGTGAATGTGCTGGTGTCGGAAGAATGTTCTGGTACTGGACGTAGTATGGGAATAGTGCAGGAATCGTGTTTAAGCCTGGTGCAGGAACATGTTGCTTGGACATAGAAACATATGATTAAACCATCATCTATAAAATCATGTTAAGAACATCTTTAATCACTAAAAAGACAAGAAAAAAACAATAATTAACCACAAGGTAAAATGGATGTATTTAGTGGTAAGTGACAAAATAGTGACAAAATGTATCAATAGTGTGGGAATATGGCTTATGAATGGATGTTTTACATGGTAGAAAATATGGCATATTTGGATCCCAACAAACATAGTTGCCTAGCAACTGTCAGTTCTTATTTTTACATACATTGTACCTTGAGGGGGGGGGTTTTCCCATGAGGTTTTCCCTCTTTCCTCACTTTATTTCAGTGTATCTTTTGTATTTGGGTACCTAACATGGCCTCGTTGTCGGGRCCCATTCTTTATTTTCACCATAGTGATGTTCAGGGGGGTGTTGGAGTTACTTCAACACACCTAGGATTTTGTTTTGATAAGATCCTAAGGTTTTTCCTATGTTTATTAGTCATTATTCAATCTCCTAAAGTTTAGGGAGAATATTCTACCTAGAGAATATTCTCTTCAGTTGACACTTCAGTTTGACTAGTTGAGTTGAGTCTATATGCTGCATTGGTTTTGTCACCATGCAACATTGGGATCATTACCGTGATAATACACATTAGCCTTGGTTTCATCACTATATTGATGCATTTACCTTGATTCCTTGATCTAATCCTCACTACACTCTACACTCTCTTGCAGTCAGTTAACTGAAGACTAGTGGACTAGTTAACTCAACTAGGTGGAAGTTCACTCCCGTAACTTCCTGAGAGACTAGAATAGGTGGCAGTTCACTCTCGTAACTGCTGGTGTGTGTCTATATCACTCTAGACCACCACTATGGTGCATTGGTTCTCCTCCAGTGTGCATTGATTTATTTATACAAAGTATATCATGTGTAAATGATTCATTATTCATTATGGTTAATGATAATTCTTCCATTATTTTCTCTCTTGCTTCTTCTTTCTTAATTTATCTCTGCAAATGTGTGTAGTATTTTATAGCTAGATATATTCTGTGCAGTTTCAACACATTTACACTTATTAGGGCACAATCTCAACCACCAAAGTGAAACAGGGCAAAGAGCATAATGTCCAAGCACACATTACATTATCAAAAGCAGTTTAAAATGCACAAACAAAAATGACTCAAATATTGAAATGACACTCACCATAATACCTAGCTTGTACCTCATGGAGCAATACCCAATGTCTTCTGAAAGTCAGATGATGTGGTGGATACCCTCATGATGAACCTGGAACTGTGGTGGTGAGGTGGTTCTCTATCTGTGCAAGAAGACACTATTGGTAAAACTGTCTCTCGATACTCCATGTCTGCAACTTGAGGGCCTCGAGACACCATCTCCTTAGTTATCCCTAGGATTTGGGGATAACATATGGCCACTAATTGGGGACATGTACTCACCATATAGTGCATGGAAACCACAACATATCCTATTCGACATGTGCCTACACACACTGAAACAACAAAATTTTAAGTGTAGTATGCATCACTCATCCTTTGTCCATATAATCAAATCTCAAAATGAAAACTAATCTAGAAAGAAAATTTTGCATTTTTTCAAAAAATTCTAAATTAGACATGCAATATGATGAAAGAAATATTCAAGTAGAGAAAAATGAAATATGAAATGAAACTAAGATTCCATGAGCAATCAATATGCAAATGAAAGAAATCAAGATGACCTACCTACTTACCTGGGGTCCTGAAGATCAGGTGATAGGTGACGTCAGGTGAAGTCATATAACCAACACAACCATATGTTCATCATTTCATCAAGGTATCTCCCCCTGTTCTTAATCATATAATATAACAAGGATAAGTTGAACACATAATCATGAGCATAAATAGACATATAATCGACCATGAAATGAAACCAATGGATATGGGTGGGAGGGAGGAAATATTGCTGAAAAGAGTAGTTACAATTTTGATCATCCTGAAAATCATGCCTGAAAGGATATCCACAAGCTCAATCAATCCATCGTTGAAGAGGGCTACCATATGTAGAAGATGGCTCATACACATTCCTATTAGCATGACTGTTGCTTCCTGAAGACAGAGGAGACATGAGAGATCCAAATAAATCCCAATGATTCCTTAGAGAATAAGAAAAGAGGTAAGGGACCATCTCATGTCTAGAGAAAGAAAGACATTCCCTATTCATCCGTGAATCACTGTAAAAAGATTCAAGATGAAAATGATTTCTCTTTTTAGGGTGAGATTTTGACTGTTGTAGGTTGGCCACGACCTAGTATCCATAAAGATCTGAGCATGAAGGTGGTTGGAAATATTCATGAGTATGTTAGGACGAATCATCCTGGAACAAATCTGTGATCATATTATCACTAGGATGCCAAGAATATCAATCATATGTTCATGAAGACCCATCCTCTAAATATGACAACTCAACCCATTTTGTTTGAGAACTACCTTCAATGTTGTAAATGGGATCTTTATCAAAAGTGAAACAAACCACATCCCATCTATGACTCCCGACATGTATGAAATCATCAATGTGTTGATCAACCACGTAATAGGGGTCTTCTACGAGATCATCTGTATAATTGAAGCCAATTTTTTTTTTATCTTGATGTGCAGGAGGAAAGAAAGGATGGATAACTTCACCTTATTCAAGCGAGAAAATTGACACCGATTTCTCATCAAGGTCTTCATCATCGAGATATTATTGACAACTTTCTTCATGGATATATTCTTCAAGCACTTCTTCTGCAGGTGGTGGGTGATACTCTTCTTCAACTTCACACTCTTTAGTTGTTGTCCCGTCATCCACTGAAAAACCTTCTCTTTAAAGGGAATCTTTGATCTCTTGGAGGGTAGTCTGCAAATCCTGAGTAGTTTTCCCCCAATACCTGAGAAAATCTTCAACAAGATTTTTAGAAGACCAGATAATTTTTGGATCACAGGAGTCTACAAGCCACTTCCTTTGACTCAAGTCTAGAGAAGATACAAAAATTTCCATTAGTACATCCTCATGCATTAAATTTATACTTGAATCATACCTCATATATTTCACAACATGGGTGACTGCTAGAGTTGGCTCACCATCGAATTTGGGGAAATTTTCCCTCCACCCTCAGGGAAACAGTTTGAGTATCTAGGGATATTTTGAGCATTGAGAGAAGGGTATACCTTGTGGAAGCCATATGGTAAATACCGTGAAGCTATGGTTCCATTATACATGATGTTGCTTTAATGGAGTCGCTAGATGAACTTAATGTTCATAAAAAACGGAGGGAAGGGAAAGGGAACTTTCCACAAGTGGAGTTTCCAAATGAGCTTCAAGAAGAGCTCATCAAAGGTGGAAGGCGAACGTCCTTCAAGTAGAGTCACTAGACAAGCTAGGTGTAAATGTTTTGGGATGGTAGCTTTCCAAAGTGTCATTAGGGGACGAAAGAGGATTCAAAATAGTCCTCGACTATGATGTCAAAATGTTATCGCGCAAACTGTAGGTTGGGTAAAGCCTGACCCAATACACTAGATGGAAATAACGGTGGGAGAGATTACCCATTATCAGCTCAGATAAACCCTACATCACTTATGTGAAGGAAGAATTCTGACACGAGGGGGAGTCCCGGGTGACCCTAGGGGGAAATGAGATGGAGAGTGATACTTATGAAAAGATGCCCCTATAGGTCAAATTACTAAGTGGAGAGTGGCTTGACAATGAGCTTTGGAGGTGGTTTATGGTTTCCAAGTTTTTGAGTACATGCGAAAGATGGTTGTACCTGCCCGAGACACAAGAAAAGACAAGATACAAACTAGACAATCCAATGGACAAACAAGTTAAGCTTGTTTCCCCTATTTACAACAGTCAACATAAATATATATCAACAAGTAAAATAACTATTTACTGCATATTTAACCATCAAAATTGTCAAATAATTATTGGACAATGAAGTACTAAAACAATAGATAACTTTCCAATACTTAAGCATGAACTTTGACGGTAAATTAGGGCTTCCAAATGAAGTTATAAAAAAAGTGTTAAGGAAGCTTTATGTCCGTAGAAAAAAATTGCTACAACATCAAGTTCCAACCATAAAAATCAACAAGTAAACCATAAAAAAATATCCCATAACCAATAGAACAATAATCTAGGTTTAGAAGTCAATTTCCATGGTTGAAAAGTGAGTAAATGATGAAAGAAAGTGAAGTTTGTTGCAACCCTAATGGATGTAGCATTAAATTTATTGCAGAAATTAAATCCTTGGCTAAAAGAGGACTCCCTTAGGGCACACTAAATCTTATAAAATGTAGAAAATATTCCAACTTAAACAATTTTGATATCTCGTAATTCTACGTATCCCAATGCAACGATTTTATTTCTCCAATGCAAGAGATTAGTGACTTTAACTATTGGGTTATGGAGTCTTTTAAAATGAAAGATATATTTGTGATACTTACTTGGGGGTGTAAGCCCTTTTACTCCCCAAGGAAAGCAAGACTAACTAAGGAAAACCCTAGGAGGGTGTAAATCCTTTTACTCCTCTTAGTATTTATTTATGCAACAAATTATTCCAAGACAAATGTGATGGGCTTAGTGGGGTTGTATTCTCTTATACTCTCCAAAATATTAGAAAATTAACCTTGTGACCAAGAAACAAAGAAATAACATGAAAGATTCCTTACCTAGTCCAAGCATTAACAAGATAAACTCCTTTTAACCAAGAAAATCCACCATAAAAACAAGAAATAGTCTCCAAGAAAGATAACACCTTACTTCTTCATCCAATAGCCAAATAAAACCATAGAAAGAGATAGTAGCAAGAGAGATAGACAAAATTTCCCAATTAGGGCACAAATTTTAGCTAAGAATCCTCTCCAATATGGGAAAGTTATGATAAAATGAAATAGAGATTATCTCTATTTATACAAAAACCTCTAACAAGAGATTATGTCACCCCTTTAGGGAAATGTTTTGGCACCTTTAGAAAATTGTTGAGATTGGAGATGAAATGTTGGGTCTCTAGAGGCCTCCCTCTAAAATTATAGGGTCCTTAAGGTGCCCCTCTCCATCCAAATATACTAATTGTTAAGCAACAACACCACCACCACAAGCCCTAGCCCTAGGGTGACATTAAGCTCCTCAAAAGTGACGTTTTATCCTCAAGAGAAAATCGTTGGGTTGGCTAAGGGCTGGGTTATGTATTCCATGGTATCTCCTCAAGCCTCCAAAGTATAAAATCATCGTCCAATATGCGGGCTATGGTATCCAACCTGTGGGCTTCAAGCCCCAAGGAAGCCCAAGCTAGGCTTGTTCTTCCAAATCTGTCCACCAACTAGGTCCTGCAAATACAATGAATGCGCCCTCCAAGGATATAAAGTCAAATGCATCATGATAAGTAAATCAAATCAATAAAAGAGCCATCTAAGCATGTACATCCTGTTGATTAAGGTTGGTTGTCATTGATGTCAACCCTTGAAGAAAGACCCGTAGCACAAATTTTTGGGCAATGGACCCAATAGTGTTTGATGTAAATATGACTCATTATTGTTTTGTCATGGTTGATAATAAGTAAATATGGATGAACTCCAAAGTGGTCCCCTTATGGTGAAAGCTCTCACGGGAAGACGCTTTGTGGAGTAAGAGAACCCATGCTTAATTATGGAATAATGAGATGAAGGAAAGTGAATTTGTC
>SNQJ01S0115121.1:0-10625 GCA_010110895.2 Picea sitchensis
CAATATTCTTCACTATGTTTCATTACATTGCCTACACTTATTTATATAGATCTCTCTATCTCCTAGGAACCTTCTAGAGAGCCTTCTCACATTTATTACATCCAACTACCATAGTGGTCCTTTATTAATATAGTGGACCTCGTCCACCTTACATTGAATGACCACATTCTCATATATTAAATGACTTCCACTAATAACACATAACTACATTTCCATTGAGTACCTCCTTAGGTACCCCATATTACCTCTCTAGGTATACTACAAAAGTCGTAGAGGAGCAGGTTGAGACGTAGGTTCAGGGAAGTGGGTTGTAAAGGTAGTTGTCGTCCAGGATGAGAGCGCGATGGACCATAAAGGAAACTATCGGCTAGAATGATGGCATAGCAAGCCGCCTGCCAGAGCTGCAAACAATAGGTCGTCGATGCAGCAACATCCAGCTAGGTTGTCAGTTAGTCATCCAACAAAGATTCGGTCGACCAACAAACCATAGAGCAGCAGGAAAACCATCGGGCGACCCAAGAAGCTCAAGCAAGCCTAGAAGAGCAGTCAGACAGACCATAGAAGCCATCGGGCAGCAAGACAAAATATTGGGCAGCAATCGGGCAAACCTCGAGAAGACCCAAGTAGCAAAAAAAGGTTGCAGACAACCTCATGCAGCGTCAGGAAGGGGTCCAGATAGCGGGCAATGAGTCCCAAACAAGGATCTAGGCAACCAAAGGTCAAGTTTTATGCCTGAGGGATTAAGAAAAAAATTCTTCAATTTTTTCCCTGAAGGACTAGGCACACATTTTCAACAGTTTGTGTTCTCGGTAATATTTATGATTTGAAGATGGCCACAACAGGTTTCAGGTTTGAGGACAGGCTAGATGGTGCATTGAAATTTGTGCTTTGGAAAGCAAGGGTCACATTGGTTCTCATGGAGAACAGATTGTAGGATTTTTCTAATACAAAGGTGACCCCACATACGTATCTGAAGGACCTGGCCGCCCATGAGTTGAAAGACATGAAATCCAGGAGGATCATCTTAGATGCAGTGAGGGATCGTTTGATCCCTCACATATCTGAGAAGTCAACGAGGGAGATGTTTGCAGCTCTGACGAACCTTTTTTAGATAAACAATACAAACAAGAAGATAATGTTGAGGGAGAAGCTCAAAGATACCAATATGACCAAATTAGATACGATGACCAGTTATCTCACCAATATCACTCAGGTACATGATCAGTTGGAAACTATTGGGTAATTCGTGTCAGATGAGGAGTTGGTGAGGATGGACCTGAATGGTTTTTCTAAGCCATGGGCCCCATTCATCAAGGGCATCATTGCACAAGAGAAACTTCCTGATTTTGACAGGTTGTGGGATGATATCATCTAGGAGGAGATTTGACAATAATCTCTAGCAGGCCAACAAGTTGGTGATGATGAGAATCTGGCCCTTGCTTGTCAGGCAAGGAGAAGTAGAGGGAATACAAGTGGAGAGTCATCTCCGCAGGCTGTAAAGAAGGATCTAAGCAAAGTGAAGTGCTTTTTGTTCCACAAGAATGGCCATTATTCTTCATAATGTACGAACAATAAGAAAGGGAAGAGTAAGTCTCAGCAGATAGCATCATCTGCAGAAGATGAAGTCAAGGAGTTTGTTGATAAGTTCAAGGAGTTCTCGTTAGTCTCTTGTCTTTATAGCACAGATTTCAGTAGTGCCTGGTCCGTGGATAGTAGGACTTCTTGTCACATGACAAGGACACATGAGTTGTTCACCAGTTCGTGAGAGACAGACTCGGATCTGCATGCAGAGCTTGGCACTCATGCCAAGTGTGGTGTAGAGGGAGTTGAGACAATCAGGTTCCATATGGAGTCAAAATATTCTTTGGAGGTGGCAGATGTGTTATATGTCCCAGAGTTGAGGAGGAATTTTCTCTCGGTCTCAATCTCAGCTTTGGGGACAAAGGTTATGCGGTCTTGTTCCAAAACGAACAAGTTTTAATGCATTCATAAGGAGCTAGCCTTGACACAACAATCATAATTGGTGTCATAGAGGGCAAGGTATACAGGTTTCAGGGCAATCCTATGAGAGGATCCAAGGGAATCTTGGATCATGGATCGATGTCAGTGGTAGAGGACAAGGAGTAGGAGACTCCGAAGGGTGAGTAGTCGAAGTATGAGAAGAGTTCATTGACTTCCAGTGTGGGGAGTCAACCTTCAGATGGGAAGAGGGAGTTATCCCCTTCCAGTTCTGTCAGAGACCAAGTTGGTACGAGATGATATTGATGGATGTTGAGGAGAAGGCTCCTAGGATCACATTGAGGGAGAGCATGCCTTCAACGAAATTTTCAAACTTCATGGCACTAATATGTAGCGTCATCGATTATGTGACTTCCAGTGTTCAGGGAGCAGTTGACCAGTAGGGTTGGAGGGATGCCAGTGTATAGTATGATATGTTCAACATTGTGCCAAGGTCAAAGGGGGAACCAGTTCCAGGTGACTCTTCAAGAAGTGCCTTCCTCACTAAGAGAGAGTGAGGGTGTATGTAGCATCGAACAGGTACTTCCACATCGGTTTTGTGTCTAACCTGTTGAAGTCATCCTTAATGCCTCTCAAGACTAAGGAGATTCACTTTAATAAAGTGATTATTAAAGTGAATTTTTTTTGTAATTAATGTGAGTTTAATTTAAGTAAATGCCTAAGTATTTGGAATTAGTGAATTAAATTAAATCTTAGTCATGAGCTCATAAAGAGAAGGTGAGATCTAATATCGGTGATTGATCACTTTGGAGATCTACGGTTTTGTAAACTCTGTTAAGTTTCTTACTTAAGTTGTTATTAATAATCCTGGGTTCAATAGTAATTATTACAGTTATAACAACAACATAATAAGGATCTTACTGAAAGAAACAATATCACGGAGTACACAAGCATTTATCATGGGAAACCCTCAAGGGGAAGAAAACCCAACAAAACTTCTTTAATATAGATTCAATAACCAAGTACAGTACCATAATAACTCTCTCTCTATGAGAGACAAACTACCATGATGCTAGACCATAAAATAATCAAATAACCATAGGGTAAAACTCTAAGAAAACTTCCTTCTTATCCTCCTTCTCTTCTTCACCTTGCATGAGACTTGAAACCCTGAAAAACTACGCAATACCCAGAAAACCAGAGAAGGTGCACCAAAACTGGATGTTGGAATGAGGTGATGGGGTGTTGTATTTATACTAGTCATTTCACTTTTTTATTGGGGCTGACCTGTACTTTTATTTGGGGCCGACTTGTCAATATAATATATATATATATATATATATATACACACATTATCTTTTACTTTATCCACAAAAGGGGATAAGAATATTCTTTGTAGTTACACAATATTTCAACACTCCCTCTTAACAAGAAGGATATTCTTTATCTTTTGACAGGTCATTGGATGTCATCATCAACTGAACAATATCATCTAGGCAATATTATCAACTGGATAATCATCATCAACTAGACAACAACATCAACTCGATAACATCATGAATTGGGCAATATCATCAACTGGATAATCATCATCAAATGGACAACAACATCAACTTGATAACATCATCAACTGGGCAATATCATCAACTCGGTAACAACATCAACTGGATAACAGGAGGCATCAATATAATCCATTTGGTCATTTGGCATCACTATCACTGACTAGTTCTCCATGAATCCATATTAAATAAGTTTTGTTATTTTTATCTTCGTGCATAATATACTCTTTCTTTATTTCATCTTCACGCAGAAGATACTCTTTCTTATCTTCACACAGAATATATCTTATCTTCTCACAGAAGATATTCTATGAGTTTTTCCATTCCTTTTATGTTCTCCCTTTTCTTGTAGTCATCTATCTCACCCATCCACTGGGGAGGACTACTACCATAGCTTCACTCCTAGTCATCCCACATGAACTAGAGAATCTAAGATGCTATCATGGGCAAGACTATACTCCCTTTCCATGATCCATGCAGGTCACGACACAAACCTCAAGATCCAACTAACCATTCCACATGGTCAAGGTTTGTGTTCCAGACTACTCAATCCTTGGCCAAAGGATAGTATCTTCTCGCTGCCCCTTGGAGAAACATCCACACTCCTCTCTATGAGGGTGGTCACACCCCTCTCTACGAGGGTATTCTAGCATGTCCCTAGAGTATCTAAAACTCAACACTTGGACAGAGGCCAAACTTGGCAAATTTCTCATTCCCCTTCTCTACGAAGGTCTCTTCCTTCTCTACGAAGGTCTCTTCTCTTTCTCCTTCTCTATGAAGGTCTAGATATGGGATTTGGAAAAAAATATATTGTGGTCCAAAATATTTCCATGGTATAATACCATTCTACCCATCTTTTGGGCACCATCCATCTACTGGATAACTTTCATCTTGATCAAAATATCTCATTACTCATCCATTGAGTAAACTGTTCCATGGACCACTGCTTTCCGAACTGCACCAAATCACGATCCTCCATTTCGAACTCGGAGACATAGCTCCATCTTGCACCAAACTAAGAGCTTCTTTAACTGTGTAACATCTAATAATAATCATCCTTGAAGTTCTCTTCTGTAATATCCTAGGTGCCTTTTTGAGTTCGAACATTTCTTTCTTTCTGACTTCATACTGGATAAACCTGCTCCCTCTGCATATATAAGAACGGTACTGGAGCAACCTGCATTTACTTGCATCTTATCAACTATATATGAGTATCCATCTTTCTCTTCATCTTGAACATTTATGTTCTGCATCTTTAGGAGCCTCCTGCTCCTATATAAATATTGGATAATGTGTGGTCTTTACTGACTGTCACCATATCATAAGTCCTTCTCATGTTGTCTAACTTCTGCAAATCAAGGCATAAGTTCTTTCTTCCGAGACCTGTAAACTTACTTACAATATGATTTTTGAAATAAATATTGTATCTCTTTCTTTATCCGCTTCTTTGATAAATCTACATAGACAGGTGTCTTCTATTTAGAATCCTTTTGTCCATTTAATAAGTATTCCTGAAGAAAGGGACGACTTCTTCATTGGAAAAGAGAAAGTAAACCCAAGCTCCCTTTCTCCTGAAGGAGTCTGGAAACCATCACCTTCGCTTTGCACAAAGGCATCTAGTTTTGAAGCAATAAAATAAAATAATTCCTCGGTTGTTCCAGACATTATATGTGAAGGAATAGACACTTCTTTAAATTTGGGATTCATAATTCTTCCGCCTTCAAGTTGAACTCGCAATACCCTGAAATTAGTCCCACCTAAATCCAATGCATAATAAGTTCCCTTCTCATTCCCGGTGGGCAGGCTGTCGATGAAGGTAAGCAACATCTTGAGCTTAGTTCCCCCCTCAAAGGCCAATCCAGCGTGCATCTCCACAACCATGGCGTCAACCAACTGCCTCAATCACTGCAAAGGAGTGGAGCATCCCTCCTCGAAATCCCGCAGAATGCCCACCACGTAGTTCCACTTACCCCGACTCCTTGCCTGCCTCATCACCAGCAAAGATGCAACAGTACACGACACTGCAACGCAAGCCATAGCTAGTCCCAATGCCTCCTTACCCATAACCCCCACTCCAATACCACCCTCCTCAGAAATATCCCACAACCACCAGAAATAACCAGAAATTATTGCTAATTACCCAGCAGCAGCAGAAGAATGCATTCATCGAGCCAAGCCATCACTCAAATAGAACCCAAGAATCCAAATCCAACAAAAATTCTCTTCTCAGAGTTCCTTCAACCCGAGAAGATTCAAACCAACCAAGCAATCAAATAAACTGTCATGTCCTAAGAAAATGCATTTTGAGATTCCAAGAACCCCCCTCTCCCCACCGGAAGAATTCTTCGTCGGTCCTCTTAAGTTGGGCGCATATTCTCGAGGACCATACAAGCGGCTGGATGGATAATTAAAGATATCAAATAGATTTTGGAGACACCAAATGCATCAAAATCCTTCAAACACGAACACCCACAAAAACACAAGAATCGTCGTAAGACCGTCAGCAAAACGCTCGAATTTGCAGGCAAATTACTTGACGAAATGTCTGCACTTCGATGACGCAATTTCCCAGAGCTTATTTTTATTTTTATTTTCTTCTCTACGCCACGAGAAGGTGAGGGCGGTTGAGGGGGCCCTTGGCAACCATGAATTTTCACCCAGTCTTCATCACATCAATCCCATTCAAACCTGGAAAAAAAATGAAAATTGAATCTGCGACAATGCTCTTTCAGGCCTGCTCTGAAACCATGTTAAGTTTCTTGCTTAAGTTGTTATTATTAATCCCGGGTTCAATAGTAATTATTACAGTTATAACAACAACATAATAAGGATCTTACTGAAAGAAACAAGATCACAGAGTACACAAGCATTTATCCTGGGAAACCCTCAAGGGGAAGAAAACCCAGCAAAACTTCTTTAATATAGATTCAATAACCAAGTACAGTACCATAATAACTCTCTCTCTATGAGAGACAAAATAACATGATTCTAGACCAGAAAATAATCAAAGAACCATAGGGTAAAACTCTAAGAAAACTTCCTCCTTATCCTTCTTCTCTTCTTCACCTTGCACAAGACTTGAAACCCTGTAAAACTGCGCAATACCCAGAAAACCAGAGAAGGTGCGCCAAAACTGGTTGTTGGAATGAGGTGATGGGGTGTTGTATTTATACTGGTCATTTCACTTTTTTATTGGGGCCGACCTGTACTTTTATTTGGGGCCGACTTTTCAATATAATATATATATATATATTATCTTTTACTTTATCCACAAAAGGGGATAAGAATATTCTTTGCAGTTACACAATATTTCAACAAACTCAAGATTATAAAAGGCAACCTAAGTGAGAGGAGGAGACACACACAAAGTAAGATAGGAGATCTCATTGATTGGGTGAAGAAGGACTTTCATCCAAGTGAGAAGGGGTGGGGTTCGAGGAAAGGAGCAAAGGGGCAGAAAAGGAGTAGCATCCAGGTGTGATAGGTTAAGCTATTTTTCTTATTTGTATTTTCCTTAGGTGGTCCATTATCCAAGGACGAAAACCTAGATTTTATTTAATAAAATCAATGAGGTACTAATTTTTCCAGAGGTTTTTACCTAGAAAATTACATGTGCAATGTGTATGGTTTCCTTATTTATGCTTCCGCTATAATATTTCGTTAAAAACTCAGGTGTGCTTTTATTCAATAGATTAAGAAGTAATTTATTTGGAATTAACGGTCGGGTGTTGGGTTAAATAAAAATTAACAGAGGGCACATTCATACCTATAGTTACACTTCTATCCTTGGAAGGCGCAAATTCCCATGCCTACTAATTGCATCTATGACGAGAGTTACACAATGACGGGGGTGCATTGATTGTTAGCATTACTCATGAGATAGGAAGCATTTATCTAGGAGGTTACTACAGTAAGTAAGATCATTTAATGTTGTAGTTACATACCTATGTGGGGTGCACAATTTGAGAAAAGATTCCCCCACATGTGCATATTTATTCCTGGTGGTTACTCTTCCATGAGGGCACACTAGTGTTAGGGTTTTGACATGGTCAAGGATGGGTACACCATCTAGTGTTAGATTTTGGAGCCTTTCGTTGTAACTACTCCCTTATCTTATTCTATAAAAGAGAAAGAGAGGCATGATAGCTAGTTTTGTTGGTGAGATTGCCTCAGATTTGTTAGTTAGGGTTTGTGTTGTGTGCTTGTGGGAAGCATTGTAGTTTTTATGTAAACTTCCTTTCAATAATAGAGATATGTGATTGTTGTTGGACATTGTGCTGCTTGTTCTAATTTTCATAATTTAGTGTATGTAGACCTAGCCTTTGTTTATCTGTTGGTCTAATCTAAATCATAGCATGTAGTGTTTGTAATTTTGAATCTACCACGTAGTGTTTTAGTGTATGTAGATCTGAAGTTTTGATAAGCATTTTCTAATATTCAGTCCTTAGTTCTAGGGTTTTACTTTCTATGAGTGAATATTTGATTCTATGAGGGAAAAAATTGACATGGTATCAACACTGTACATCTGAAATATTGTCTAGCACATGGAGGAATTTGTTGTCTCTGAGAGAGCACTGCTATCAAAGGATTTCAACAGGTGTGATGCCTAAAGATCTTTAGAGATTGGAGTGATTTATGCTTGCGATAGGTAAAAGGCCCAGTGGGCAAGATTCCCAAGAAGCTCCATTGAGTGGGGTGTTGATTTATGCCTATGAGAGGCAATTTGAATGTGAGAGGTTGCTAATTTGTTTTCTGGATGATTTGTTTATTTGAAGTGTGTTCAAGGGGTTGTGAGAATGGCTAACTTTTGGATGTCCTTCATTTATTGAAAGATTGGATGTCCTTCATTATGAGAGGAGTGGAGGTTTTGTTGTAATTAAAGTTAGCAATGTGCCTTCATTGTGGTGAGAGAGGTGTGCAAAATTCTATGCATGAGCAGATGTCCCTTTCAATTTCAGCAATATTTCATCCTCCACTCCTATCATAACGACCATGTTGTCAAAATCCTTCCTTATTTCAAATTTTCCACCAAAGATATGAACAAAGTGACCTTGCTATCGAATGTGCAAAAGAGACAACAAGTTCCTTTGTAGCTTAGGAAGATAGAGCACATCATGCAGAAGAAAATTTGAGAATCCAAGCAATTTAAGCCTAACAATGCTAATTCCCGAAGGTTTGACACTTGATTTTGATAATGTTTAAGCCATTATTATAGTTCTTTGCATTTCAATAGATAGCAATAGCATAACACAAGATCACTTAGAAATACACAATCACAAGAGACACAACATTTATCCTGGGAAACCCTCTAGGGGAAGAAAACCCAACAAAACTTCCTTATTATAGATAGCCAATACAATGCCAAGAGATAACTCAAACTAATACAAAATATCCTCTCCCAAAGATGTGCCACTCTCTCTCCTTCTTCTCTCACTGCAATTCCAAAACTTGTCTCTCAAAATGCGCAAGTGAGTTGTGTGTCTAAGTGAGGTGCTAGCCTCCTTATTCATACAAGATTGGCACGTGTGAAGTGTCTCTTCATTGGCAGGGCCGACTTCTCCAACTGGGTGGTTATAACCACCTTTATTATATTTTGGGGCCTCTTGATATATTATGGGGCCGACTTCTTCTTTTGCCTTTTACAATTACATTATGACCAATCCGCAAAAAGGGATTTGGTCATTTTACAATAGCCGACATGATCAATCCACAATGGGGATTGATCCAATGAATAATATATCAAATAATAATAAGAATACACTTTGTTGTTACATTATTTTAACACTCCCCCTTAACAAGAAGGGTATTCTTCAACAACATCAGGCAAGAGAGAGAGGACAACATCATCATCAACATCAAGTGGGTGAGAGGATAGCATCATCAATATCATCTTGGAACACTGACTGGCGTATCTATAAATCATCAGAAGTTTTCTTCATCGGTAGCATCGTCATTCTCAAAGGAATGCAATCATCATTTGCATCAATATGTATTAGTATAAAACTGATACATCATCATCATCATCACAGCACGAGGCTGGCTCATCATAATAATACTAGACTGGCTTTACGTCACGACTATCAATCTGAAGCACAGTTCTAGTCTCATCTCATAGTCTTGCTTTACGTCACAACTGTCAAGCTAGAAGCAAGATGCTCGTCCTGCTTTACATCACAATCATCAGGTCGGAACCAGGATACTAGATTGGATTTACGTCATAGTTATCTAGACGGAAGCTCAACGCTAGTCTCATCACATCATCTTCATTTATTTCACAACCATCAGGTCGAAAGCAAGGTACTTGTCCTGCTTTACGTCACAACCATCAGGTCGGAAGCAGAATACTAAACTGGCTTTACGTCATAGCTATCCAGCTGGAAGCTCAATGCTAGTCTCATGACATCATCTTGCTTTACGTCACAACCATCAGGTCGGAAGCAAGGTACTCGTCCTGTTTTACGTCACAACCATCAGGTTGGAAGCAGGATACTAGACTGGCTTTACGTCACATCTATCCAACCGAAAGCACAGTACTAGTCACATCACATCATCTTGCTTTACGTCAAAACCATCAGGTCGGAAGAAATAGACGTCTCATCACAACAACTACTCCCCCTTTTGAGGAAGGTCCTTTCGGACTATACCAAGCTTATCTCGAAAATGCTCAAACTTTATACGAGATAGAGTCTTGGTCAACACATCAATAACATGTTCATCCGTGCTAATGTATTAGAGCTTTAAGGCTCCTCTCTCCACCATGTCACGGATGTAATGATATCGAATCTCTATGTGCTTCGACCTGTCGTGGAATACAGGATTCTCTGACATCTTTATGCAGCTCTGGTTGTCACATAGGATCATGGTTTCTTCCATCTCTAGGTCAAATAGACCGGTCAACAAATTTCGAAGCCATATAACTTTGCAACTGACAGAACATGCAGCAATGTATTCTGCTTCTGTTGTGCTGAGAGAAATGTTGGATTGCTTCCTACTCTGCCACGAGATCATGATTGATCCCAAACTGAAACAACATCCTAAAGTGATTTTCCTGTCAGAAACACTTCCTGCCCAATCTGCATCAGTATATCCACTCAATGTGAAATCATG
>SNQJ01S0115121.1:12527-33753 GCA_010110895.2 Picea sitchensis
TTTGACTCATAGAGGTTGTACATTCCCCCTAGATTTTGTCAATACCTCACAAGACTGGTTGATTCTCCAAATCTCCCTGGCTAGTCTTAGGGTGGCCCATATGGCCTCTCATTGGAGAATGACTATCGACGCTGCCAAATTTAACACAAGATGTGATGAAGTCCTTGTGCTTTATAAGCGTTAATCCTTGGAGTAGAGCTAGAGCATCCGCTTGATTGCAGGTTGATTNAACATCTCGTTCGTCCTGACTTTTGGTTTGACTCATAGAGGTTGTACATTCCCCCTAGATTTTGTCAATACCTCACAAGACTGGTTGATTCTCCAAATCTCCTTGGCTAACCTTAGGGTGGCCCATATGGCCTCTCATTGGAGAATGACTATCGACGCTGCCAAATTTAACACAAGATGTGATGAAGTCCTTGTGCTTTATAAGCGTTAATCCTTGGAGTAGAGCTAGAGCATCCGCTTGATTGCAGGTTGATTCTCCAAGACCCCAGGGAAAGGTGGTTCCTTGTTTTCCTCCAGAATCAAAGATGATAGCCCCTGCACCTGCCACCCCAAAATGAACAATGCTTTCTAGTACAGCAAGAAGGAAAAAGTTTATTTAGTTTTCCATTTAAATTCTGAAGCTTGAAATGCATTGTCCTTGCAAGTTGCCACATTTATATCCTTGATATATTTTCCTTAATGTGCCTTGGTCAAATGAATAATGCTTTCTAGTACTGCAAGAAAGAAAGAAATTTTAAAGTTTAGCAACTTTGTTAAATTTGCTTGCCATGTTTAGAAGTTTTCCACTCTGGCTGGCAATGATGAATTTTACTATCTCCGGTCTTGCCTGTATATATTAGATCATTATGCTCATTACTAAACTTGTTAAATATATGAAAAGTGAAATAGAACCAAGTTGTATTCTTTTGATCATTGATTAAATCGTTCATCAGAATTAGAATTAGGCAGAAAATGGGGTTACGTTCTGGTAAAATAGAACTTCCATGGAAGATAAACAAATGAAACTCTTTGATAAAAATGATCTCAGGGTAATGACCTCCACTGGAATCAAAATCTGTGAGAATTGTAGTTTTCTCAATCACCACAATTCTCCAGAAACAACTTGGTGTCAGAAATGATGGCATGAATTATACGCTTACTCTCTAAGCATAGCAGATAGCAGAACATTGAAGTTCCAAGGGTGGATGAGAGAATGCTCACTAGACTTGAGTACTTGTATTTTGCTATAAACATTATTTTGTACCCTAAAATCAAAAGTGTTAGATGGTGCCTGAAAGCTGCATTTTAGAGGACTGCAGAGAACAGTGTTAAGAGATGAATTTATATCAATTTCAATAGATCAACTTCAAGATAACATTCATGTGTTCAACATAACCAGCAAATGGAATTTGTCAATACAATATTCTGCATGATATAAGCATTCACAGAAAAATCACTGGTATAGTTGGTTTAAGGTTCAATATGCTCATACAAGCAATGACATGGATCCAAAGACAATTGTGCTGACATACTGTTAGTGTTGCAAGAGTTTGTGACCCATTTTTAATCAACATATTTGTAGAAACACCTCCTTAAATGAAAATTAATATCAATGCATGATAAATGTTTTAATATGCTGTCAATGGGGTTTTGGTACGATGGTTAAGCGGGGTTAGTGTTATTCCCCCCATCAAGGTTCAAATCCACAAAGTGACATCTTTTGTCCCTCGTGGACCAATTCACCCATGCAAGCGGGCCATTGTATGCCTTATCCCTTGTCGACCGGATCACCCATGCAAGTGGGTCATTCCATGCGGTTGGAGCCAGATGCATGTCCTGGGCGACTTCGGTGGAATAGCCACCCCCCACTTATGGATTCTTAGTAGAAGGATTCCAATTTGAGTGCTGTAAATCCAGTGACATTCATTGTAATACTCCCAGATTGGGAAGGGCCTGCTTGCCACATTGTGATAAGAGGAAGCTAGTAAAAAAAAATGTTCTAATATGCTGTAATTGTGAATTTTTCAAAATTAGAGTTTAATACCAGAACTCGAGGAATATCACTGTAAGAAATTGTAATAATATATGCACAATTTTACAAACAAGTTTAGACAATTTTGTAAATGATGGATAAGGTTGTCTTGTTTCATGTTCAATACAGAAACTTACAAGATTATGATTAATAAAGAATTTTTTGGTGTGCTTCCTTGCAGGGAACGCCACCGTAAAAAAGCTCCCTCTTAACTGTTCTTGTGTTCTTAAAGAGCTCATAATTCACTGTTCCAAGCAATCTAATATCTTTAGTTAGCTCTTGAAACTCTTGCAGTCAACTATGTGCTTTATCAGAAATTTAGGTATACTTTCTGAAACTGTGACAATTTTTGTGGATGATACAATGTGTTGTGGTATTTGGCCTCTGCTTTTCAGCTTTGTAATTGTTGAATTTTGCATTCCAGTTGGTTCGCAAGTCTGTTTGGCTGTTGGAAACTAATTATTGTGGTATCTGCCAATATGCAGCATAAACCCTGATCACCACCTGCAGAAAGATTATAAGGCTCTGGAATGAAAACTGCATCTCTTAATACAAAATGGGAAGTTAAACAATTATGACAAGTGAGATTTAATTATTATTTTTCTGCTGTTTCTTGTCAGCAATTTGTTTGGAGCTTGAGTTCCACGTAGATTGGGCATTTTAACTTGCAAAATTGGTATTCCAATTCAGCAACACTTCATATCACAGGGTTTAGGATTGTTCAAAGCAGTGGCAATCACTTCTTATGTGCAGCACGAAGGCAAGTTACTGCTACTGGAAAGATCAAAACATCTGTCTGGCCAATATACATTTCTTTGTTGGTTGGATGAGCTTGGACAATAATATTAAGTTTCTTGTTTTTGTGTTGATTATTCTTTGCCACTGGCAAATTTTATTGGTTCTAATTTGGTTACACAGCTTATAAGGGTTCAAGATTGGTGAGTATAAAAAATGAAAAACAAGTGAATCTTTTGGCAGGCTTGATTTATGAATCCTGGTTTAAGGTAGTGGAAAGATGGCTTAAATAGTAGATGTGAAAATCCAAGAACTCAGGTTTGAAAATCAAGATCCGCGCTTAAGACTTCAGGTCAACTAGTTTGTGCATACAAGTTTGTCAACAAAGAGCAAAAGGTAGGTCTTTTGTATTGTTTATGAGAAAGTACAAAAGTGGCACAGGTGTAAGGACACAAGGGGCAGAGTGAAAAATCATGTGCACACTCTGTGTTGCATCAAGGTTGTCACGGCGCATTGTAACCATGCTGCGATGGTTGGTTATTCCTGTTATCATACTGTGGGCATTTTCACAGATGCTGCTGCCAAGTTTAAGGTTTGAGGTAACTTCCCCTCATCTGGCTTGTGTTTTTGTGCTTTTGGTAAGCAGTGGATGGCATGAAATTATATTTTCACGATTTTTTGCATGGAGAGCACGTCGGAGTGCCCTTATGAGAGAAAGGAAAAGAGTTGAAGCACAGATGGCAGCAAAGCGGTTCAAAGAAGCAATACGCAGGTGCAGAAATTGTTTAACAGCTTTTAGAGATCAGATGCCTGGCAGTGGCAAATTCATGTGTGCTTACTGTGGTCATGTTTCTCGGAGACCTGTATTAGATATAACTGGAGTGGCTCTTGGTAAAGGGGGTCCGGGAAATATAGAAAATTACCAGAAAAATTTGAAGAGTAATATGGGCACTATTCAAGGAGAAGTTAGAGATAGAAAATGTTCGGGAGAGTCTTATCCTGGAATTTTTATTTTCATAGTAAAAGTGTTAGAATTTTCTTTCTTCTTTATCAGGTGGCTTTCAGGAAAGATATGGAGGGTGAGATCTCTGAGTGAAGGGAGAGCTCTGAATTCTAGCTGTAAAGCAGATATACAGAAGGGTGGGGATAAATTCAATTTTCATGAAAGCAAAGGAGAAAAAGCCAGGAGGAAGGCCAAAGAGAAGAGACAGGCTAGGTTAGAAAAGAAAATGCTAGAAGAAGAAGAGAGAAAACAGAGAGAAGAGGTTGCTAGGTTAGTGGAGGAAAGAAGAAGGTTAAGGAATGAGAAATTGGAGGTTGAGAAAGAAAGTGAAAGGGAGGCAGTGCTGGAAAAGGAACGAGAAATTCAAATAGAGAGGGAAGTAGGTAAGAGGCGACACGTGAAGCAGAAGGTAAAGGAAAAGGTATTTGGTAAGGATAATCTTGTAGCTGATGTGGGGGAGATGAAGAATAAAAATGGAAATGAAAAGGGGAAATTATACAATAATGAAGAAGCCGAAAAGAATAAAATATTGAAGCCCATATCACACCATGCCACAGACCCTATGAAGAGTGTGAAGAACTTCGGAGCTCCTCTGTTAGAAACAGGATCCAAAACCAATGGCCATACCATGAAACGATTAATAAATGGTATAACACAGTTTGGTACCTCTCGATATTTGGCTCCTCCTAAATATTCTACACTGCATCCTAGAAGTTCATCATATTCTAGTCGCATGACATTGGGATGTGTTGAACGGTTTGGGGTGAAATCTGTTAAAACTGGCAGTGCTGGAGATTCCTCTCTTGCATCTATCCATAATGGTTCTATTGGATCACTGGGTCTAAACCATGGACAGAGTGCTGATTCTGTTTGGATTGGGACAGCTTGTTCAAAAAACTTGAGTAAAGGAAGCACCACTACATGTGAGGACACTTGCAAGAAACAACCAACTCTAAATTATAGCAACAGATACAGAAATTCCAAATTAGTGAAGTACACTAACAGTTACATTGATAGAAGCCCGGGAGTACATCCTTCACAGTTACCTGTAAGTTGCCAACATCCTGTATATTTTTCTTTAGTTCTCATATATGTACTACAAAAATAAGCATGCTTGAGAAAGAGAAATTGCATCTCCAACCTGCATTTTGAACTTTTTCCCTATTTCATCAATATAAAGTGCAGAACCTTGGAAATTGAAAAGTCAAAGTTGGTATCTGAAAATGAAATGATAAGGGCAGGCAGGGCAATTTGTTCTTTTTGCACATTGAATAAATCCCATTAATATATATATGAATTGTAACTCATTGAGTGAGATGCAAGGTGTGCACAGCTCACTTATATTATGCATTTGCTCCTTCGTTGCTTTCAGGACCTCTTGTTACCAATATACATACAAGCAGGTGCCTGTGTTGATCTCCCATGTGTAGCAGTTGTGCACATCAGCTTCTGCTTATTTGCACTTTCACTCACTATTGTGGATGCGCATTTACATTTGCATGCACAAAGGGAAAAATTAATTGAGAAAGTGGTATTTGTTTAGGTGGGAGTTGAGCCGCAACCGGTATCACCAGTTACAACACAGACAAAATCGTGGAAGCATCTATTTAAAGGTCCTTTGACATCTTCCCGAACATCTTATTCTTCAGATTTTGGAAGTCATTTGGAACAGGGGAAGCAAGTGCAAGTGACATCATGTTCTCCATCTTCCAGTGATATTCATTCTACATTGCTGGAGCCTATCCAGCTTGCACCGGCAGCAGTTATGCCAAGATGTAGCATTACAATGTCAGTTTCAGGATCTGTCTCAGAATCCCCAGATCCATCAGGTTTTATTTCACCACATGATTGTATACCTGCAGCTATTTTGACTATAGGTGGAAACAACTCTTCTGAAGACTCCTTATATCATCCACACATTGTTTCCTTGATTGGACTTGTCTCAGAGCCAATGGAAAACTTTTCTACAGATATTGAATCTAGTCTTCCTTTAGACACAAGAGCAACCAGAGTTCTGTCATCAAACTGTGCACCTATCTCTGCTCCAAGTCACAGGCCTGCACAAACTGTATCACCTGTGTCAAAAATATCACCCACAAAAAGTGATGACAATTCACATGCCAATGGAGACCACCTTCCCCCAATTGCAGAATTATGGAGTTTGCCTTCATTGGCTTTGGACGGTTCAAATGAAATCTCTGAACAGGGAAATTGGCAGATGTGCAACATGCCACAGTATGGGAAGAGTAAATTTTGCAAGCCTTTTCCTTGGTTCCCACCTGTACAAAACATGTCTGATCAAGAGAGAAACTTACACCAGCCATTACCCCAAAGCATTGTGCAATCATTTGCTGAAATAGAAAACCATCTTCCTGCTGACCTCTTATCTCAACTAGAGAATGGTAGTCCCAACCAAATGAGTGGGGATGCTATACAAATGCCATCCGTGTTAAGTAGGGACAACCCATGGTCGAGCCAGCCATATCATAAATCTAAAATAGAAGATTGGAATGAACTTGATAGTCATCTGCTTCTTCCCAGTTTTGTCAATTGCTTCAAGGAAGGAGTGATTCAACATTCTTTGGATGCCACACATGGCAATGAGTATGAGCAGTCACCATGCAATTTTCCTTCCAGGTAAGACCCTTTATCATTTGAAAAACATCTCTGGACAATGGACATTGTTATTGATTCTGCCATGCACAATCTTTTGATTGTTTGTAGCGTAGAAGCTTTCCAAAATCAGTGGAAGAGATTCATATAAGAAATACATGTTAGAAACCAGCCTTTTGTTTCTAACAAGGACTTCCGAGTGACTATTTTGTTACTGCTAATATAGCCTTGAATGCTTTTTTTCTATTAGGTTCTTAGCTTGTAATAAGATGCATTTTATCTTCAATCAATGTATGAATTGTATATCCTGAATTCAGCTTTTCTGAACATGACATTCAATATCCTATTGTCATGAAAAGAATGTTCTCATAGAGGTTTCCTTGGTTTAGCACAGTCATCTTCACAGTTTTTTGGTTTTGTCAAGTGGGGTTTTCAGTCAAAATATGCAGTGAACCAATTAGTTTGGCTCCAAATATGGCAGAGTATACCAGTGCATCCTAAAATGCTAATCGTCTTTGGAAGCCTC
This sequence comes from Picea sitchensis, assembly GCA_010110895.2. NCBI lineage: Eukaryota > Viridiplantae > Streptophyta > Pinopsida > Pinales > Pinaceae > Picea > Picea sitchensis. The sequence goes on from SNQJ01S0115121.1 coordinate 19,425, forward strand.
AAGATAGAAATTTTTGATCTTGGCAATTCAATTTTATTGACCTCTAGGTTTAGTCAGTTTGTATTGTGCATGAGTGATGCATTTCCATGTCTTCTTTTGCCGCGTCACATTGATTTCTCTACTTATCAACAATTCTTCAACTACAAGTGTCAAGTTATTTATTTACTATTCAATAGATTTGTTAGAACTGGATTTTGGCAGTTTTGGTTTTTCAGGTTTCTCACTGGCCATGCTTTTGGAGACAACAAAATTGAGAAAGGAGAGATGAAGTTTTCTATTTCTCGTTCATTGTATTGAAGTCATTGAAGTTTAACTATTGGATCACCATTGTATTAGATGTTTTTAAAATAGCATGGAGGCCTTTGGCGTTCTTGAATATGTGGCATGCAATGGCCATATTCCATCATTTCTAATGGATTACTGCTATTTGTGTATGTATTGTGCATCTGAATTATGTTTTTTTAAATCTAATTTGTATATTAGATTCAATATTTGATCTTGCAAGCAATTTTACATTTCTTTTAAAAATAACATTAACTTTGCTCAAGCATAGAAGACTTTGCAGAGAGTAGGAGTACAAATTGTGTGAAAGAAGCCTACTGGTCCCTATTATCAGCAAGGGAGCTGACAAGGAGAACTTCACTAGACAGTGAGTAAGATCATAGTTTTGATTTTGGCTACTAGAGATTCTCCTTGCTATCTCTTTCGTGACAAGAGTGATAAAACTTGGGAAATAGATTACACACTTAAGCACACCAAATATAAAAGGTAAATAATCATATGTTCCATCTTTAATGATGTGAAAATTAGGAAGTACAACCCAATATTTATACTCTTCTAGTTAAGACAACGGGAGGCCAGTCCGGAGGCGAACCGATGACTACAATCCCTAACCCTAGCCAGTAATGAGGCACATAGATCTCCACATTATTAAATATTAATTTTATAACATCCCCTCTTAATGCTAATTTTGCTCAATCCTAAAACCTACTTTTAATTTTGACTTCAAATTTAACTCAAGCCACCAAATATGGGTACTGCCATTAAGGCTGATAAGCGACCCATTTACAAGCCTTTATTTACATGAGAGACTTTAAACATGTCCTCTTTGGAAATAAATCATTTTCACATTTTGAAGATTCCTCATCCTCACCTTCATTGTCTTCTTCTTTTGTGTCCACATACTCATTGTCTTTTCATCGTACTTCCTCAATCTTGGTCTTCTGAAGTTCTTTGAACTTCAGGATATTCTCATGTTATATTGTTGTCGCAAAAGCTTCATTGACTGACTTATGTGAGATGGACCAGAAAATGATCAAATGCTGCAGGAGAATTGAGAATGCCTCCTTGATGAAGCGATTCTATTCTTTGATTCTAAAAAATGTGCTTAGTCCTCATACAATGCACACAATAATTCTTATCTTTAGTGGATAATTTAATGGTCTTCACACCGCTTCCCAATGGTTTTGATTTCTCCCGGCAAGGCTATAATTTCATCTTGAAGTTTTCAATTAATGCTCTCTAATACTTTGTTTTTTCCTTTAATTTTCATGAAGCATCATCCTCATTTTTTCATCCGCACTTTTTTTTACATTAAACAATAACAAGTCATAATTTGTTCAATAAGAACATTATTACTTGCAGTCTTGGCTAGAGCCTTATACACACGATGCTTTCTTATGCTTTCAAAAATAATTTTAGTCATTCTCATATCTTTCACCAAATATCTATTCTGCACAAGTTTTCAAAATATAGGAACGTTCAAGATGCGAGTACGGGTGTCTAGAATAGTGTTTCAAATATCTCTGATTTCTTGTGATATTTCCAATTTTTTTCTGAATTTTCCAGGTTGGTTTTTTTGGGTTTTTTAGGTCCAAGCTTATGCTTTTTTTCCATGCAATCCATGCACATGAAACCCCTAGAGACTTCATTGCCGTTGATGGGTGGTAACCAAGGTAGACTACATCGTCAATGTAGACTATAGTATGCTTGACTCGGTGGGGACATTGAGTATTAACGTATGACATATAGCTTGCCTGGGGACTTGACCCTGAGACATCTTATTTCAATTTACAACACTAAACCACGCTAGCTAACCCATCGGGCTATGTCCAAGTTTATGCTTGTCGATATTTTCCAATATTTTCCCCGATATTTTGGATAAGCTTCTTTCCAGACCCTTGGTGATATATTCCCCAAAATGATATTTCCAACAATGGTCCAAAATGACTAGAAGTTTTGACCAAATTTGTAGGAAACGACAAGTTGGGAGCGATAATAATATATATTAAAAATATATTTAAAAAAATGAGAAATGAAGGAGGCTCACACATTCGAGAGCTCTCTAATGCTCTTAAAACATGTATGACCATTACTACTAATAATAAGGGTGTAATATTAATATGCATAAAACTATCACTAATATAAAATCATATGTAGAATTTTAATATCATAACAAAGAATTTGACCAAAAAGTGCAAGTGTTTTTTAAAGTTTTTTTGTTTACTTATAATTGTTGTCTATGTATTTTATTACAAAAGGGTTTCAACTTTGACCAAATCGACACGGAAAAGCTTGATTAACCTAGTACTTTGACAAATCTTGAAACCACTTTGGACTCTTTGAAAACGTAAACTAATATAGGGTGAAACCGTTCTAGACTCCTTGAAAACATAAACCGACATAGGGTGATTGACAACAAATCAAAATGAAAAGATGTAAAAAAGGTATTCAACAAACTTAAGATGTGATAACCATTAAAACAAAGGGCTTCATATACCTTTGGAAAACAAAACAACCATTAAACTAGGAAATCAATGACCAAAATAGGACTAGATGAGTGCAAACCATCCAAATACGCAAATTCATAAGGGTACATCCACTATAGTTGGCAATTTGTGGGCCCATAGGGGTTGATGTGGCATTGTAACCTAGCAGAAAAATGTGCCAAAACATAGGTAATTTGGGCCCCACATGGCCCAAATTGGAACATCATGGGAACTTCGAATTGCATTAGGAGTGATGCACCCGTCACCTAAAAATTCTTGCCAAGCCCTCAAAGCTCTTGAAATTGCTCCCCATGCTTTTGGAATGTTTCCTACAAGTTCCAAAGCTCCTAAAACTTCGAAACAGGGAGAACATATTTCTTAATCTTAGGAGCGGTTTTCGTGCAACTAGGCCAAATATCTATCGACAAAACTCTCCACTTTGTACCCCTTCATAACAATGTGACTAACTAATAGTAACTCACTTATGATGTAAGGATCATAGAGGGCATCACAAATAGTTCTCTTCACCATCCTACAATATTATGATCGCATCACCTATTCCTTTGGCTTCAAGGGAAGCACCTTTACCAAGAATCACCTCCATATGCTCAACATCTTCATTCAACACTTTGAGAGACTCTTGTATGTTGTATTTTGGAATGCATTAGAATCCAAGTACCACACGTCATTAGAAGCATTTGGAGTTGATAGAGCAAGAGGAACATTACCTTGTTCTTCATTAGATTTTGATCTTTGTCGACAGACTGCGAGCTCCCCAATCCTTACAAAGACTTTTCTCACTTCCCCATAGGATATTCGTGGGTTTAGACCTTACGCGCTCCCATGTTGTGGAACTTAAAAATTCTAGGGATCAGGTAGTAGAGGCACGGAAAGTARGGAAATGGGAAGTCATTCGAGATTTGAGAGCAATTATTYGTGATTCCCCCCCAGGGTGGACTTGCCTCAAATAATATACCAAATGACGGYCTCGCTAGGGTGTGAGTAGGGTCTCAAGTATTTTGGTTAGATGRGGCCTTCTKGTATTCTCGAGGGTTTCTTTATRATGTATTCAGATTTGTATATATTCTCTGTGCGACAGGACTCACACAAGGCCTATCCAGATTATACCATCTTATCCAGGCTATCATTRGTTTTCAATTTGCGGACAAGAGACGCGAAATTCTAGTGGGGTTAGGGGTTTAGGTGGCATCRCTTATTATATTTGGGATTCTCTAGGGTGGAGTCATCATGGTCAACTTTGACTAGATGGGTCAATTTTGTGTGGGTCCAAATCAATGGCATGTCCTCCCTTCCCCATGACATCTTCATTATAGTTTGCTATTTTCCTTTTGCTTCATCAGATTATGCTTTGCATAGGGACTCTGGCGAGGAGCCATACATGGAATTATATGCTGATATTGTCAAATATTCAATGTAGAATGGGGTCATCCTTTTGGGGGACTTCAATGCTATACCAGAGACCAACAAATACAATTCCAAAATATATCAGAGGAAGCTCTTTGCCTTCACAAGATGTTGGATAATGGGTTTGGGGCCCCCTTTGCTTATGGTAGACACCTTTTTCATTTGGGTGAGTTTCATGAATTGTTGATCCTTAATGGCCTACCTTGTTTTCGAAAGTTTGACAACTTAACATGTTTCCCTCACAACAAGGGGGCCAACATCGTCGACTATGTCTTGGCCAACCAAGACCCACTTCTGTATATCCGCCAGCTCTCAGTCCTTCAAATTCCCCCAATGGACCATGCTCTTCTATCCTTTTCACTCTGAGTCGACCCAGTGTTGGCCTGGGACAATTCTTTCGTCCACATTAGACATCCTACTTCCCACCCTTCTAGATCTCAGTAGAGAGTGGCCTTTTGTAATGTCCCCATTTTTGGATGTTACTATGTTACAGAGTGGGATCCCTGCCAGAGTAGCCAGATGGGGGTAATAGTGAGTTTGAGAGATATTGAGGGGTTTTATTGGACCCAACTTGCATCGTTCATCACATTTCATCATCAATATCCATTCCACACAACTTGGCTTTGGTTTCGTTGCATTCTGACAATTTCCATAATTTTGAGTTATTATGGAGCATATTTTAATTAAATTCACTAAGGAGGTCATTTTGGGCATAATACTTGGAGAAACCTCTTAGTGTAATAGCTCATCGGAATAGGGAGGAAGAACACTACAAGATAAAATGATAAGTGACTTTCAGTGGCCGGAGAAGCCATAAGGACGAATAAATCACTTTTTAGAGGTAAAAAGGTTAATTAATTAATAAAGTGATTTAATTAAGGAATAATAAAAATAAAGTAAAAGTTACTTGGAGATAAAAGATGAACAGGGGGATAAAAGAGAGATAGGGGCCTCTATTATCTCATTATGTTGATTATCATTTTGATGTTTGGCTTCTTGCTAGAGAGCCCATGATACTTGGGGGTTTTGAGGGTTTTGACTGAACAAACCCTAGAGATCAGCTTGGTGGTGAAACATCCCACCTTTCATGATCCAAGCTTGGCTAGGGAGGTGAAATATTCCTCCCTTGCCATTCTACATCAGTTTCTATTTAGTTTCAGGAGCAGTTGAGGAAGCAAGGCACAATTTTGGAGTCTTTCTGTAGTGTGCATGAGAGAGGAGTTTGTGGAGGATTGTAAACATTGGATCTGAGAGAGATATCACTTCATAGGAGTTAGCTATCACCAGGGCGCATTTCCTCACTATTTTGTGGAGGTTTCTCATGTCGTATTCACCATTGCTCTTAGTGGGGCAAAATTCCTGAGGAGGGCGCACTCGTATTTGGAGCCATTTCTTGGGAGGTTTCAGATCTACATGAAACTTCCAAGTGATCACTTTCCATGACCATACATCTTTAGATCTAGAGTTTTGTAACTTCTCTTGGGAGTTTGGAGTTCATATTTATTTATTTGTGGAGTTGGGCATATTTCTTGAGAAGGAGGGCGCACTGTTCTCAGTAGATCTAGTGATTTCGAGTGGGAGATCACTCCCAACAACTTGGAGATTCATCATAAGGGTTTTCTATCTCCCGATCTACCTTTTGGCATTTGGTTTCAATGATTTAGAGGTCATCTTCTTGGAGGCCGAATTATTGTCTTGCTACAGTCAGTGAGGGCGCATTGTGCTAGAGAGGACATCACATAATAGCTAGGGATCAAGTTGGATCTTCTAGATCTCTTGTATTCAACTTGGAGGACTCTTAGGAATTCTTATCTTCATCATTCCATTCTATTTTGGAGGCACTATCAGCAACATGCATCATTCTTCTATGTATATTCCATATCTGCTCCATTTTGTATGAGGTCAGCTATATATCTAAATAAAACTCAGATCTGAGGTATTTGTGGGTTTTTCTTGTGTTACTTGTATTGCATCTTGTTGAGTATATTCCATTGCCATATCTATATCATTTATTTGTTGCAAACACAATATAATTCATCATCATAAACCCCAACGCAACTCAAGAAGACTAAAATCAACAAATTGTTTGACAAAATACCACAACTAGAAAACCATAAAACTTAACATGTTCCAAGCAAATATGTTTGGGAACATTACACCTTTTCCAGGCAACCTATTGTACCAAGATCTTCCATTACTTCCAGATCTTCCAGTTCATTTGAACAATGGTCTATTAGGGATTTCTTCACTTCAGCCTCAAATGATAGGAGAGATCCACCTACTACTAGTATAGATTTCGGGGCGAGCATCTCCTCCTCCTCATTAGTAGGCGATATCTCCTCTAGACCTTGAGCACATTCTCTAGGCACCTCCAATTGAGGCATTTCTCTTCATTTTAGAGTTCTTGAGAAGGATCGTTTTTTCTCTTGGACTCCTCGCTTTGTATCTTTATTTTTCTTAGATGATAGACTTTATATTGTAGGTCTTTGGTCTTAGAGATTAGATATACTTTTATAGGAGCTACACTCGCACTCCCACTATGTATTGTTTCTAATGAACCTCACAGTCCCTTTGAAGTATTTATGGTTTTGTTGGACATAAATAAAATTATCTTATCTTATCTTATCTTCACTTGAGCTCCCTTTTGAAGTTGAATCCTTGTTCTTGTTGTTATGTTTCACATAGTGGCTTGGTTTACCACAAATAAAACAATTTCCTTTGAAGTTGTTCCACTGTTTTTTCTCACCTTTCCTGGAAGTAGAGCCATTTTTCTTTTTATTTCCTATAATGAGACATTCATGTTCTTCTTGTTATGTTTCACACAATGACTTGGATTACCACAAACAAAACAATTTCCTTTAAACTTGTTATGCATTTTTCTCACCTTTCATAGGCATCACAACCTCGATTTGGACATATTTTTATTTGTTTTAGATGGTATTATTTGCTTTAATATGTTCACAACAACCTACAACAACATCAATCAAATTAGTACTTCATACAGTGAAAATGCCTCTCTCTAGTAATGCACATGGGAACCTTCTCCCCATAATGGTATTTTATATGTAGTTGATATCTTTCTCCAATAAACTTTATGGACGACATCTGCACTTAGCTGTATTCATAGGATTTACCTTGATTTCACACAATAACAATAGCATTATCCTATTCTTACCCATGCAACTTCTTTTGGTAAGGGACACCTTCAATCATACACTAATGATAATGCTTTCTTGCCACATATGTTACACACAAAAATGCTATGCTAGGGCACATGCAAAATATCATGCAATTCAAGAACATCACTTAAAGGCATTTAAAAGATGGATCCCGTTCCAGTCATTGCATATGTGGCATCGTAACCCAACTCCATTTGTATGCCAACATCTTGTTCTTAAAATTTGTAGAAGGTCTTCTTGTTGGTCATACATCTTGAAGCTCCACTGCCCACATACCACCCTACATAAAAAATGGTGTTGGTGGAAAGGCATGAAACCATGGAGAAGGCGGTTTCAAGCTTGGATTCTAACTCATCCATTGCGACAGAAGCTTATGCATTTCAGGCAAATTGCTTTTGGTGTTGCTTGCCCTCTTCTTTCTTCTTCTCAAGACAATGACCCACATAATGTGCCATCCAATGACATTTGAAGCATGTTAGATAACTAATCCTTAGGGATTGAGGTGCATTGTAAATATCCTTGTAAATATGAAAGCTAGGAGAAATATGAAGAGTTATAGGTGAATAGGAAGAGTCATTCGAACCTCTTGGAAGATGAAACCAAAGGTCACTTCCTCTTATATATATGCATGTTGTGAGTTAATGAAATAAATCATTTGTGGAGTTACTTATTCCCTCTGCCCATACCTGGCCTGACAGTGGTATCAAAGTTGGTTATTCTAATTCCATGATTCTCTCCTCCCCTGGGCGTTTCATTCCCCCGCTTCTAGAAACGTCCCTCTACAAGTCCGTTTCTTTGAGGTATGTCATTGCTCTGTTGTTCACGCCCCTCATCTCTGTGCAGGTGTTAGGTTTCCTTTGCCTTCTGAAAGCCAACGTGTCAGAAGGATTCATACCTATTCATTTGATCAGGCATTAGTTGTGCCAATACCGTTGTAAATTTATCAATTTTATCATGATTTGCATATTGGTATTTGTTGATTTCTCCTTCTCATCTTTCTCTCCATTGTTCAGCGTGCCCAACACCTCTTTCTTTCTTTGCGTATTCTTATAAGTGGTTTTGTCGAGTCCGTTTTTTACTCTAAAGGGCGGTTTTGCTTCGACCTTTGGCAATCAAGGCGATTGTATTCCCTTTGTAATAGCATGGAAGGTTGAAGAGGCTTGCCCCGACTCCCTCATTTCATCTCCACTTGACCAATGATAGTGATAGCTTTCCCATTGCCTTTCGTATCAAGCTAAGCTTTTCGTCTTGTCAATTCTCTCGTTTCCCCGTTCTCGTTTCCAGTGATCGATTTGAGTTATGTCCATTCAATAATCGTAGTGGTGCGTATGCTGCCATCCCCGATTCCTCCAAACCTAATTATGCTTATGGATCTCCATTAGTACTGACGCCCAAAGTGTGAAGTCACCTCTGTTACCATTAATTTTTTGCGCAACCATGAGCAACGCCACAAATTGCATCTCTGCCAAAACCCTAAGCATCCAATATTCATCTTCCCACTCATTTGTCAGAGGACAACATGAATAAGCTTCCATTGCATTTCATTGTGGAATTCTTCCTACTAAGGGAGTCGATCCTCATCCAACCCCTTTATTCAATGGCTACAATTATTTCCAGGAGAGGTGGTAACTAATTGCCAATGGAATGAGTTGCAAATTGGCGGTTTTGCAATCGATATTGGTGGTAAATCATTCAAGCTCAAGGCTCCTCTCGATATGGCTTCATTGGAGAGAGGCTAGCATCAACTTAATAGATTTTGTGGAAGTTGTAAAGCCATCATCTATTTGTCTGCCCCTTCAAAGTTGCAGTTTTGGTACTACTTTACATGTTACAGTCCAACTGCTCATTTCAAAGATAGGACTTAGAGAATTTGAGCAGCAGAGGGAGATTATCAAAAGAGCTTGAAGCATTGTAGTCTCTGTTATCGCATAGTTTGTAGTTAAGATAATAGACGGATGAAAGGAGGTCAAACTGGTGTAACTGAACCAATCCCACCACTGTCACCTCAATGGGAAGGCTCTTTCTGTTTAGGGAGGTAAGGCCCAGGGGAGACGTCCCCGATGACCTGAGGTCTTGAGAAGGCAAGGGATTAAAGGCTAAAAGATAATTTACCCCCTTGCAAGTCCCCACCAATAAGAAATTCCAGCTTAATAGCCAATAAAGATAAAAGATAACCGGAAATAGTAACCAAGAAGTGTACCTGCCCGAGAAAAAGCAACAAGCAAACTATACATGCACAAGATTACTTGCTTGGTTAGTACTTCATATAATCAAGGACTTCTAATAATAAGCAATTGACCAGTAATATTGATGAAGTAAATCAATAATGTATAATAGAAATGATTATAATATATCACATCACAATAAATGCTAATGGCAATCAATGTAACAATATCAATACTTAGAAACAACACCTTAGCCAATGATTCAATAGCTTTAAAAGCACAATAAATGCTGCATGAATATGTTTATAGCATAAGTAAATGATAGCGGCAATAGGGTTAGTAAGATTAGTCTAGGCTAGGGTTAGAAGGGTTAGTATTTGTTCAAAGTATTTGGTTGTTTGAAGTTGTGATCAAGCCACTCAAGTAATAAGGTCTTAGATCAGTGCGTTACTAGGGCATACAGAGTCAAAAGAAGTTGCAAAGGTTGAAGGACCGAGATGATAATGAAAAGACCAAAGACAAGAGGTTTAAATGTTGAGGTGTTGCTAGAACAAGGCCTCAACAATGAAACCCTAGGGAGAGAGGCTTACTAAGGTGTAGAAACCCTAGGCCTTAGTGCTCTCTCCTCCTTTAGCTCAATGACAATAATAAAATCGGCTAGCTTGAGTAAGAGTTTATAGGGCTAAAGACAAGAGAGTTAGAAGGTGAAGTGTTGTTAAGGCAAGATTTCACCAAACAAACCCTAGGGGAAAACGAGTCATCAAGGTGTAGAAACCCTAGGCCTTGATGCATTTTCCTACTTAGCTCAATAACAAGTAAAAATGGCTAGCTAGAAGAGTATGGATAGAGTGTTGCTATGGAAAGGCTCTATCTTACTTCAACAAATCAAAATAGCTCTTAACTTGGTAGGGACATGAGACAAGGACCTTAGCATGTGCTTGTCACCTAGGGTTTTAATTCAGCGAATCATAATAACAAATGCAAGTAAACAAAACTATAACCATTCAATTAAGAAGTGTTGCAGAAATTCACTTACATAAACCATGCATTCAAGTAGCCAAACCCTAGTTGTAAACCTTCCACCAAGTATAAATGCCAAAAATGCCAAGAAAAGTCTTCTTTCAACAAGTGCGCCTCACTATTTCATCCAAAACCCTAGAATATGGCGCAAATTTCAGACCTCACTAATGTGTGTGAAAGATGATGAAAAAATGAGAGTGAAAACCCTCAATATATACCATACCAATGACTTTAATTAAATTTTAGGTCATCAAAAGGCCGACAAGGCCAAAATACCAAAATAATATTGTTTTACATTAAATGTCATAAATGAAAACCTAATCAAGCAAAAGTGAGACGTCATTCCCTTTCTAGGGCAAATGTAGCCACCTAGAGAAAAACGTTAGCCCTCCTTGGGCCTCTCCAATCTGCCACACGTGCCAAAACTTCCATAGCTGTCTCCCAAAACATCCATAATGCTGGATGACGTCATGGGCATCCTAGGTGATGTCCTAGGCCTTCTAGGGCCAACGTTCCAGTGGAGAGGGCACAACCCCCCTAGGTAAGGCTTTGCCAGGGTGCCTCTGTGGAATGTCCTTCTCTTCTCCGGTGCAAACCCCTCTGTCCTATCTCTGCCACCTGCTGGGGTCTCAACATCCATTTAGTGGGCTCTTCAGCGCCATGGAGGTTCAAACTAATCATCTCCCCATGTGTACTTGTCCAATGTGGTACCTGTCCGTCGAGTATGATCCTGCACATCAACAACGACACCCTCCATGGGATCATAAGTCACAAGGATCATAGAAATGTCAATCACATCTCATCATCAATATTATTAAACATGTGCATAAAACCCCTTTTACCCCAGTCAAGTGCTCAAAGATATTATACAAATCTGCAATACAAGTTTGGAGGAGGTGACATGGCATCCTATTGGGATAGTGTCCACTGGAAAATGGATGTTTTCGGAAGAGATCAAATCCAAGTCATGTAAATGGGTGAGGTGGATAAGGGATGTGCTGACAAGGGGTGCAGTGAAAGCAGGGAAATGCAAGGCTTACCTGTGGGTGCCTTTGTAGAAGGTGAGTTGCACCTGTCCTGGATGCAAATGTTTCCAAGCCCATTCATGCCATTTTATTCTTATTTTCTTTATTGCTTTTTTATTTCAAGAGACTAATCAGGGGACACTGCCCTGGCGTGGTGACCAATGGTGGCAGTGTTACCCACAAGTACTTTCACAGAAATGAGAAGGTTGGCTCGTGATGAGATCCCCTTTCTCTTGGCCATGCAACCAAGAGCCACTACCCTGGAGTGGTAACCAACTGCTAGTAGTGTCATACTGCTAGGTACCCATGGACCTAATAGGCTGGCTCGTGTTGATACCCCCTATCCTCTGACTAGCTCTTGTTTTATTATTTTAATGGGTTCCTCTTGTTTCTTGCCGAGAAGCTCTTTATTTCTTTCTCGGGGATCCCTGGGCGAAGCATCTCGAGGTTTTATTTTTAGGATTTATATTTTTCCATCTTGCTTTTACCTTATGGGCCTTTAGCCCCTTCTTCCCACAAGGCAAGGTGCAACCCTTAAATGATTGACCAACCCAATGCCCAGATAAATGTAATGGGATGGATGAGCGGGAAGCAAGATGAAAAAAGTGGTAATATGACAAGAGCAGACGATGACTTTTCAGAAATCCCCCTAGTGGCAACTCAACCTATGGGCATAAGCTTACTAGGGCATCCTGTCATTCCCCCCAGACATGGTCAAGTGGACAAGTATAAGATCCAAGCATTTGTTAGAAACAAAAGGAATTAAATGCACATATTCAAAGGTTTTGAGGATCAGAGTGGCACATACCATGATACCCGGACTCCTTACCTCATGGAGCAAGAACCATCTCTGATACATGACCAAGCCGAAGGTGATGGATGGTGTTGTTGTTGACAAAGTGGAGGTGCTGAAAGGGATAAAAGATGGGCCCTCTAGGACCATGCTAAAGTCGATCTAGCTCTCGATACTCCATGTATAGGACCTGTGGGCCTCGAGACCTGATCTCCTAGTTATCCCTAAAAGTGGAGGATAACAGTCTCATTTTGCATCCTTTTATGCTTTGGAATACCTGACTTCTTGGGTATCTTCATAACTTTGTTGGAAAATGCATTCTCTTGTCTCAACAAGTGTGCCTCCTTTGGGGCTTCTAGTATTATAGCTTTTGGGGATTGAAGTAATCATTCCATTGGTTTTGGAAGCACTTCCTTTGATGTACAACATGGAGGTAGTAAGAGAGGATGCATAAAGAATAACTTTAGAGGCAAGGGGGTAATCCTAGAGAGAAATTTGATCTTCAATGTGTCCGTTGTGGGAAGAATGGACATGAGGCAAAGACATGCAAAATCCCTTGGGAAAATATCAAAGACAAGCAAGGTTAGAAAGAAGACAAAAATAAAGCATTAGATCTGGCGAAAGGTAAAACACCTGAATTTGCTCATTATATTGTTGCCCATTGCAATATTAGAGTAACTGGAGATTTGTTTAACACTTAATTTGCTTCTTGAAGAGATGCATGTTTGCTTGACACAGGTGCCACATGACCTTCCAGAGAGACCTCTTTGAAGATTTCAATGACAATGTAGATGGTATAGTCTATTTTGTAGATAAATCTGTTAAAATAATGTAACTGCAAAGTGTATTCTTATTATTATTTGATATATTATTCATTGGATCAATCCCCATTGTGGATTGATCATGTCGACTATTGTAAAAGGAACAAATCCTCTTTTGCGGATTTGTCATAATGTAATTGTAAAAGGCAAAAGAAGAAGTCGGCCTCAAAATATATCAAGAGGCCTCGAAATATAATAAAGGTGGCTATAACCACCCAGTTGGAGAAGTCGGCCCTACCAGTGAAGAGACAATTCACACGTGTCAGTCTTGTATAAATAAGGAGGCTAGCGCTTCACTTAGACACACAACTCACTTGCTCATTTTGAGAGACAAGTTTCATAATTGCAGTTAGAGAAGAAGGAGAGAGAGTGGCACATCTTTGGGAGAGGATCTTTTGTATTAGTTTGAGTTATTTCTTGGCATTGTATTGGCTATCTATAATAAGGAATTTTTGCCGGGTTTTCTTCCCCTAGAGGGTTTCCCAGGATAAATGCTGTGTCTCTTGTGATTGTGTATTTCTCAGTGATCTTGTGTTATGCTATTGTTATCTATTGAAATGCAAAGAACTATAATAACGACTTAAACATTAACGTGGTATCAGAGCCAAGCTGAAGAGAGCATCTTTCATAAGAGAAAAGTGAAAAACGTCATTGTTACCATACATGAAAATTAGGGATTTTTGTTGGTGAGGTATTTCATCCCTAAAACCATCTAGAAAAGTGCACCCTCCCCCAAGGATCATTTTGGCACCTTCAACACACCTTTTCAATGGCTAGATCTCCCGGAAAGTGAAACCCTAGTTTCACAAAGTAACAGAAGTACTAGAAAACTAGAGTACCAGAAGTACCTGAAGTACCAGAGTACCAGAGGTACCAGAAAACCAGAAGCACCAGTCCAAAAATCCGCAGATCAAGTTTGGAGGAGAAAAGGTTGGATTTTCTCAGATCCAAACACAACAGGCTACTCGCCTTAGCCAAGCGCACCTCCCGGTAAGTTCAGATTTTGATTTTGAGCACTTTCATTTTTCGGTCATTTTCCTAGCTCCAGGTAAAAGATGTTTGCAAGCGTTAAACTTGTTGACAAGATAGAAGGAGTGGAAAACTTCCATGCCTGGAAGTATAGGATTGGCCTC
>SNQJ01S0115124.1:0-12526 GCA_010110895.2 Picea sitchensis
TAACAACATATCAAACACACATCATAGAACATGAACAAATCTTCTTGTATGAGTCATAACCCTATATTATGTTGAGATCATATAGACGCATAGAGTAGATTATCATAAGTTGAATGTAAAGGATGTTGTTGTATTTGTATTAGCACTGAGTTAGAACCAATCCCATAAATATGAAAAGGTATAAGAAGTGCATACATGTAACATATGAGCACAACCAGTATAGGTCTTATTCATATCCTATACTAGGAGTAGAACTCTAATCAATAAGAATTCAACATCAGTGTCATTATGAACGAATATGATGGAATTACTTCTAAGCAAAGAATGTAGTGTAATTCAGTTTGTTCACAGGGCTTGTTGTGGTCTCATATCATATTAGCTCATTACTTCATCATGTTCAACCCTATACAGTCAGCTAGTATGATTACAACAGCTTTGTTTCATGGTTCTGTACACTTCTTTTATCCCTATTGTTTCCATGATTGTATTTTTTAACTAAAAATTTGAATTTCCTAAAAAAATTAATTAGCAATACTATTAGCAGAGAAGTGGATTTCCTGTCAACGTTGTACTTATTTTGCTCCTATTGCAACAACTACTATACACATATTTTTGTATTTCAAGTTTTTTGGTAGGTATGTTAAATATTGTGATATGTACTATGTCCTTTATGGTGATGTTTCTTTTCAGTTGTTGTCAGAGTCTAATTTTGTTCAGTTTGAGCACTATTCAGAGTAGTGGTGGCCCTGTAGCAGTCATGTTTAGCCCTTGGTCTCACTATTTATAGTTAGAATAGCTAATCTGTGTCCTACCCTAAAGTTTACAGTCTCTTCAGGCCTCTGTTTATTTTTTGTAACTATGTCTATTTGCTTAGCGGTTGTATGGATTTCCTATGGAACTGGGTCTTTGTTATTGGTTCTAGATCTACTTATCCTGTTGTTTGAGGTACTACATGGACATGCTCGAATTCGGACCTGTCCCTATACATGGACAGGGCCATATTCGTCCTTATCCATGGACAGGGACAGGTCTGAATTCGAGCATGTCCCTGTACATGGACAACGCCGAATAAGGCCCTGTCAACATTCTAAACTCAAATTTTTAACTAAAAATTTAACATTTAAACATATTTTTCGGCCCTGTTTAAAAATTTAAAATCTGGCCATGTTTAAACATATTTGAAACATGTTTAAAATTTTAAAAATTAAACATATTTAAACATAAGGGACAGAGCCATATTCTGCCATGTCCATGTACAGGTACAAGCCTGAATTCGGGCCTATCACTGTACATGGACAGGGTCGAATATGGCCCTGTCAACAATCGAAAATTAACTTCTAAATTCTAAAATTTAAGCCCGAAATAGAAATTTAAAATTTAAATTCTAAAATTCTAAAATAACTTCTAAATTCTAACTTCTACATGGACAAGGCTGAATAAAGCCCTGTCAACATTCTAAACAAAATTTCTAAACTCAATTTTTTAACTAAAAATATAAATTTTAACATATTTGAAATTCGGCCTTGTTTAAAAATTTAAAATTTAAACATATTTAAACATATTTGAAACATGTTTAAAAATTTAAAATTTAAACATAATGGACAGGGCCATATTAGGCCATGTCCATGTACAGCTACAGGCCCGAATTCAGGCATGTCGTTGTACATGGACATGGATGAATAAGTCCCTGTCAACAATCTAAAAAAAAAAAAATATCATAATTTAAAATTCTAAATTTTAAGCTATAATTCAAAATATCATAATCTAAACATACATGCACTGAACACCCGTTGCTCCAATGTCCGCCTGCCCGCTGCTCCAACGTCCACAACACCACTCGTCCGCAACAAACACCGATCGTCCGCCCGCAACAAACAACAAACACCAAACAGGAACGATGTTCGCCCGCACACCAAACACCATACAACACCCGCACACCAAACGTTGTCTACCCGCACAACAAACACCAAACAGGAACGTTGTCTGCCCGCACAACAAACACCAAACAGGAACGGTGTCCGCCAGCACAACAAACACCAAACAGGAACGTTGTTCACTAGCGCAACAAACACCAAACAGGGATGAACTCACAAAAATTGTTGCAGGAGTGATGTGCAGGTAATATATAAACATTTTTTCGATCGAACTAATCTTTCGGCCGAAATAATCTTTTAACCAAAACATTATTTCAGCCGTAATATTTTTCGGCCGAAAAGATGTTACCGGATGAAAAATATATGTTCGGCTAAAAATGTACACGAAAATCCAAGGCGTTGTCAGGGTGTCGTTTGATTTGACGTTCAAAGGTTCGGCCGAAACAATTTTCAGCTGAAAAAATAGAACTTTCGGCCGAAAAGAAAATTAGTTCGGCCGAAAAAATGTATTTCAAAATTTTGGAGACCCGATTGTCACGAAAGTCTTACCCACCTTCATGAATTCACCCTTATGTCTTAAGTCAAGACCTGAGTGGTCATATCAATCTGGAACAATTTATGTTTTTTACACCGATGACCTGGAGCATATTTTTCATCACAATTATAGCAAAGTCCTCGTCTTTGGCAAACTACAATTTTCGTTGGAGACAATTGGTGTACTTTCAGTGTATGAGTAGGAGTTGTGCTTGTATAAGTACCTTGAGGAGGATGAGTGCGGGGATTGAAAGTTGGTTTTTTTGTTTGTCCATTGATCGTCGTCTCTACTTCTAGGGCCCCCTACGTTGCTTCCAACTATGTTGTAGGACGTTGCATTCTAACTTGTGCTCGAATCTCCTCCTTGAGACCACTAATGAAGCATTCTTTATAGAAAGAATATGTTAAGTTCTCTGTATGGATCACTAATTGCTCAAAGGTCGCCATAAAGTCTGTGACTGAGCCTGTTTGGCATAACTTCGTAAGTCGCCCCAAATAATGAGTATCTTTCTCGAAATGTGCATAAACAGCTTTAACAAACTAACTCCAAGCAATATAGTCTGCATATGTTTTTTATCCATTCCCACCATTGTCATCATTCTGGATCCAAATACAAGAACCCCACCCTAAGTTTCATCATGTCATCAGTAATGTCCTGAAGGGCGAAGTAATGTTCCATCGGGGTGACCCATCATGATGGATTAGAACCATCAAACTTATTCAGGTCTACCTTGGGAGAATGGTGCCATATGTTATTATCCATTGATCTATTGTTGTGCGGACCCGAAAAGGGTTGAGAGTGGCTAAATAGTCTTGAGTTAGAAGTTTCTTCATGGTGTGACTCACTTTGTTGTGTAATCCAATGGTGTTCTTCTGGTATGCCCCGAGTTGGCATACCCGTCAATTTCTCAGTGAACATCTTTTTAAAGTTGGTTAGGTTTTGTTGTAACTTCTCATCTAGCTTCTTATTCAATTGCTCATTCAACCCATCTAATTTTTCATCCAACCTCTTAAACTGATTTTTCAAGTTGTTCAACCTATCTGAAGTAGAGCGGATGTTCATATTGTTTCAGGAAGCATGAGGTGGTTTATAGGTATTATCCTTCATGGGTGAGCTCACTGGAAAAAGTTACAAGGTCCTAAGGACAAAAGAATGTCGAATGATATAGCTCTCCAATATACATGTGGGGTCCAACAGTGGCACTCGGCCCAATATCTCAAAGCACTAACTAAGAAGGCTCAACCATGCTTTTAACCATGGTACTCCACTACCTAAGTACTAAAGAGTGGTCTCCCCGAGTGTTGTTCTCAGTGTACTATAGCGACAAAACGATCAATTAGCTTATCTAACGTTGGTTTCGGATATACCTAGGGAACTTCCTATATATCCAAGGATAAATGGAAGTGAAATTTCATATACAAGTATTGTTTGATGCGATACTACTCAAAGGGATACCAACAGGGGTTACAAGGGTTTCCGATAATGTGATTCCACTTGTATTTCTCGTGTGTATTCTTTCTCTAACGCAATTTTACCAATTGAACAATAGACCATCGCATTATTTAAAGACGTCGAAACATGTCTAAAAAAAATATGAGCTTGTTAACTGCAAAAAAGGCTCCTAAAATCACCAGAAAATAACTTGTGCAAGGTAGTGTTTGAAGCTGAAAATGTAAAATGATCATGAATTATATTATTTGATTGGTTATTATGACCTCAATTATGAAATGCCACGACTTGTTTAAATCTAATGGCACTGGTTTGACTGAAATCTGTGTACCCTATTAAAAATTATCAAATCTATGAAATTTGTGACTGTCACTGTAAAAAAAATTAATTACAAAAAAAGAAAAAACCTTAAATAATGCAGATTTTGAATCGACGATGTCTCCACTTTCCAAACTCTATTTTGGATTATTCTTTTTTTGAAATTAGTTCAATAGGAATTCATATCTATAGTTGGTATCTTCAAACTCTACACAAAAAGTTTCAAAAATTGACCTGAATATTGTTGTCCTCTTTTTCTTGTCGAAATCTACCAAAAAAAAACTCTTTTATGCCCAAATATTATCTCATTTCATGTCCAAAAAATAGCTATGATACCATTTGTAGTGTACTTAACCCCAAAACTTTAGAGCAATCACATAAAATGTAGTGCAAAACCCAAAAACACGAGAAAAATAGAGAGCTATGTTCACTTGCCTCTTCAGGAGGGCAACCTCCAAGAGCAATGCTTCAAATACAATAACAATTCTTGACAAAACAATATATAACCTTCTACTCAATATATAGCAATCCATAGAGAATCTTAACTAACTACGAACCCCTTATAATGAGGGTCGACCAACTAATTTGGGCCTTATTACTAAAAATAATCATTTATTAGAATGAGTGACTTATAACTAATTATTTATTGGCCCTTATTCAATGAAAGTCGTCTCATACATTAATAAAGTATCTAAGTAGGGAGGTTAGAGTATGACCCTAACAAAATACATTTATAACTCCCAACGAAATATAACAAAAACCTATAATGGGAGACAAATTCATCATCTACAATGGGATGCAGATTCATCATATATCTTCAAGGTCTCAAAGCAGGCGATAGGGGTTCAACTCGTATACCTTGAGAGACATTACAACAATTTTGAAAAGTCTATGTCAAATTGCAGCATGCTCCTCTTCACTACCAACCTTTCCAGAATTACAGATTGGTCCTTCATATTTGGTTTCTAGGGTGTATTTATCATCTTTTGCATTTTCTACCTTAACTGGTCATGGAGATGTATACATAGTTTGAAGCTTTAAATGCAATTGAAATACTTTTGTTCAAGATAAGTATGTTTTCTTCTTCCCGTGATAGAGGCATTAATCCCCTAGGAAATACAACTATACACCAAGCTAGTCATGGGCTGGGATCATATTGATCTAAACTTAACTATAGTAATTTTTTAAGTTCTGTTTCATTTTAAAATACATGTTTTTCATTTAGTCGTTTTGCTCTTTATTGTTGTTGCTCAGTTTTGACACTCTGCAGAGCATGTTATGGCAGATTGGTACTTACTAGGATTGCTACTACTTAGGAGATACAGGGCGAGAGTGTTGCTCTCAGATTACTTCAGAGGGTTTGCTGTTAGATTACTTTATAGGGGTCACACTCACAAAGAAATAACAAGACTCAGACAAGATTTGTCAGAGATGATATGATGTTCATATATTGTCCCTATTGAATAGGTTTAACAAATTGCATAATTGGGTTAAGGTTCAATTATCATGAGATAAAAGCTCAGCTACTCTTAACTGAATAGAATTTCAAAGCCCTGGAAAAAGGAGGAAAGTTTTCATTCTAACCTTCTACAACTTTCATTTCACAAGAAAAACTAAAAATGCAATGCAACAGTACATTTGAATAAATATTATTAAGCAAATACCTGTCCTTTGCAACGGGCCCCTTGCAAAATCCTTTCACAAAATCTTTATAATCCTTCAAAATGTCTGACAATCCTTTCACAAAATTATTATAATCCTTCAGTGCATCAAGGAAGCATGGCCATTGAATCAGAATGCAAGAACCTGGATTTGTCATGTGTTAGAATGGATGTTGTGAGAGAGATTGAATTACAAGGGGTGACTTTGCATTAAGGGGAAAATAAGTAGTATGCAACAAAATACGTTGGCTTTCTGTGTAGAGCCTCCAGAGGTAAGTTGTTGAATCTGAGTATAAATGATAATTCTGTACTATTTATTGTTTGTCTTTGTCTTTAACATTATACAGTAAAATATTGAAAACACACCAGAATCAATTCTTGCTTCCATGTATGTGTAAATTAAAGTTTTTTGCTAGTTCTTTTTGTCATAAAATTAAAGTTTTTTGCTAGTTCTTTTTGTCATAAAAGTGGCCATTTTTAGTTTTTTGTTTTAAAATTAGTTTTTTATTGAATTTTCAGTGTGAGAAATATAACGAGGGGAACATGGGAATTTACTAATTTAGTCACATCAATCAATTGTGATCCGGTTAAATATAAGAATCATAAAAGAAAGAAATTGCTAAAAACCTGTCTATTTTGAAAAAAAAAATTAACAATAATATATCAAAAACACTACTGAACTTACAAGAAAAAATTAACAAACTACTACAAGTCGATGCAATGCAGTTTGACCGTGCTTTGCAAAATAGGAAAAACCAAAATTATATGCCTTTCTAGTGAAATACTCTAATGAAGTGCATAACAAAATCACTGAGATCAAGATCCGAAATATTAACTCTAATGAAGTACATAACAAAATCGCTGAGATCAAGAGCCGGAATATATTCATTTTTATAGAGGTTTTGCTACCTCCACTTATCTAACGTCCAATCCATCTCTCTGCATACCTAAATACCCGAACTTTGAATCTAAGAAATAAGAGCTTACTACATAAATCATCATGTAGCATCTCGAGAAACAACCTGAGGCCTTGTCAAAAATCCCGGCATATGCCCACAATAACTTTGAACATCACGTCAAAATATCACCCTATGCTTGATACAAAAGCATTAATGCTCTCTCCCTTCGATATAACGGTACATATTAGAGCTGTTTCTATAAATGACAACCTCCAACAAGCCTCCACCATCAAAATATTGATATAGAATTGATTGCCTTTTTTCTCCAATAAAATCATCTAAGACTTGATATAGAGGAAATTTATCTTCTGCATTTTTTAATGTCCCTGACATATGCAAAAATCTTAATGCGGCAACCTTTTAACCTCCCAATTCGTGAACTTGGCACAATAATTTCCCCTTCATATTGACTGATTCTGTTGAAGGGACGATGATAAATTAATTACAATATAGCTTCACAACTGAATCAGCCCCTGCTGTAAACAACCATGGCTGCTTGGGATGAAACTGGCAATCTAAAATACCTACATACAACAAGAAACAAAATTATGTAAAGCCCTGCAAGCACTTAAAGTTACATTAGAAGGAAGTTGTGGAAGAGACAGAAACGGTACATCTATGAAACAACAGATCACAACCAGATTGGCAGATTCAGCCTACACAAGAAGCCAATGCAAAACACCTTCTGTTCTTTGAAACATGGAAAACTAACAGACAGTCACATAGTTTACAATCATCTTGCAAGCACAAAATATCAAACAAATAAATGCATATTTTGAAAACCTTTAAAAGAACATTAAAGCTGACCCACTTACCCCTGCCATTTACACTCTGGTGACCTTGAAGCACCTTCAAAGGGACAATTAATGGATTCTGAAGCAAATCAGAATACACCATTCCATGAAAAACATATGCTTTGCAATCATCTGAGCATGATGCAAACAAAGGATAAGAACCATGGAATGCAACAGCATGAATATCTTTGGAATGGTTCCTGTGCAAATCACAAGCAAGGAATATCAGATAACTCAAATTGTATATAGATGTGACATCTAAATCTGTCTGAATCACAAGTGTATCAAGTATATTCTAGGTTGTAACATTACTTTAAAGTTTTGTAAGGACTTGTTGAAAGATCCATATCAAACCAGCACACTTTGCCCTCCTTGCTCCCAACAAGTAGATTATCCCCTGCTCAAGTGAACCAGTGTAACGTTAAAAGAAAAATACCGATGAAACGGGATAAGAATTTTGCTAATCATTGCATAAAGGCAAAATCATACTTCTATATCTCTTGAAATTCATGAAAGATAGGTTTTCAGTTGTTATTTACCTCCAGGATGTACTGCCATGGACGAAACCTCATGCAGACCTGTCACAAGCCTTTTAACAAGCTGTTGTTTTACAAGGTTATAAACCCGGACATGTGTCTTCGTAGCAACAAAGAAAATTGGTCGGCTAGGGTGAAAAAGAACATGAACAACACGCCCATGCATCTTTTTGAAAGGGTTTTGAGTTTGCTGCTTAGAAAGCTGGTGCATAAGTACTGCCCTAGTATTATGTGTCACAAAAGGTCAAGGAGTATTCAGCTTGCACAATGTAAACCATTAAAACAAACATGTTTTGAAACAAGTATAATGTAAAAGGCACAGATATTCCAGCAAACAACAAAGGATTGGCACTTCAAATAAAGATAAATCAATAAAATCAACTTAGAAAGTAAATTTAGGGAACGTAGGAAAGGATTGATGGCACAAGCTAAAAACAAATTGGAGACAAAAATTAATACTTGTGCTCCAAGAATGACCAACACCTCAAATTTTTAGAATCATATCAGATTAAAATTTCATATTTTTATACAAATAACAGTCATAGAAATTTAAGCAATTTATTGTGACTGCTGAAAACATGTATCTTCTTAATGTCATTGTAACAGAAAATATTTGACCAGTGAAACTGGGATATAGTTTATGTGACATATCTCATCACAAACATAAAAGCCCATCAAAGAACCAGCTGGACAGTGTCCGAGATTGTGGAAAAATACAAGTAAACTGTCCATTAAGTATGTTTTCACAAAAGAAAATATGCATCTCAAGAACACCATGTTCCTAATGCGAATGATGCAAATTAAGTCCCAAATTCATGGGAAACGAAAGAATGGTAGGTCAGAATCCAAAGCATATTTAACCTTTCAGCCATAAAATTAACATACAGACATTTCACCTAGCAGACAACAAAAGAAAAACACCAAAGGATATAATCTGGTGCAACTGTTGCAAAGTAGTCTCCTTTATGATGCCAAGATATTGAGTGCACCGGCTGCCAGAGCAAATTGTAAGAGAAACAATTATACTTGATTGTATAAATGGATGTCACATCAACATGATCTTGCGAACAGGCTAAATAAAAATTATCCACTAGAGACTTTATGCGCACACACAAACTGGCACCAAAAGCCAAAATCTACAACAGTAAGTTTCAAACTACCTTCAAATGGGTCAGTTTGATACCATCAAACTTTTCGTGTTTAATCCACTTAGTCAGAGGGGTGTTATCACCTGAAGTGACAAAAAGAAATTAGAGCTCCATCTAGAAATATGATGGAAATATACCACCAGTCAAACTCATGTCAAAAACTGAAAATAAAGAACAGCTTCAAATTTAGTGATTAAAAAAAAAGAGTAATAAAATTAAACTAACCCAAATCATCAGTCGATACAGGTTTTAATTTCACATGCAATAGTTCAGCAACTTTTTCTTGACCATCCTCACTTCCAAGTCCAGTATTTAGTACAAGCACTTCCTCCTCCCTTCAGAATGACAGGCAC
The DNA here is from genome assembly GCA_010110895.2 of Picea sitchensis. NCBI lineage: Eukaryota > Viridiplantae > Streptophyta > Pinopsida > Pinales > Pinaceae > Picea > Picea sitchensis. The sequence goes on from SNQJ01S0115124.1 coordinate 9,628, forward strand.
ATAACCACCCAACATCAGAGAAGAAATATGATCATTTCCATGAAGAACGCTTCACAAGTGCCAATGAAGCAATTTAAATGATTAATATAAATACATAACACAGAAAAGAGTTTGACAATGTTCTTCAAATTAAAATGGTAAATATTGGCATACACAGCAACTGCCAGAATAGAAAGCTCAGAAACTGGATTCCATGCAATATGCTGTATGGGCTTGCCAATATCCCAAAGTTTAAGACAACGCCCAGTTTCCACCTCCCAAATACGCACGGTACCATCTTTTGAACCTGTATGAGGAAAAAAACCATCAAATTAGTGAAGCCGTGTACTCAATAGGAACAAATAAAATAGCAAAACACAGAGAAGCTCTTACTGATTTGGTTTTCCTACCACTTGATGCACCAACTAAATATGGCAAGCACCTCAAAAAAAGGTTAACAAACAGAAAGTAGATGAAATCATGGAATATATTGTCATTGACTTTAAACTTTAAAGTAACCATTTCTACACCTGGTTCATTTTTTTTATATTTGTGTGTACTTCAAAATTTCCCATTTTAAAGTAGGGAGGAACAAAGAAGGGCCACAAGGAACAATCACATGTTCTCAAACTAGGGAAAGAAAGACTTGAGTCATGAAATGCTTCAAGTGCCACAAGCTGTGCCACTATGCGTCTTAGTGTCCTGAGAAGGAGGAGGCAAAGAACAAGCAGCAGAAGCTTCTGAAGTGGATGACTTAGCATCCAAGCGAAGAGACTTGAAACCACCTTCTCCACATGGTATCGTGCCTAAAGCTAACACCATCTCTGGTCTAGGGTGGTATGTGGGCAATGGAGCATCCAGACACGTGACATCCAATAAGAAGGCTTTCAGCAGACTTCAAGAGCAAGAGGCCAACATACAAGTGGAGTTAGGCAATGATACCACATATCTAGTTACCAGAATGAGATTTATCTTTTTCTGCATGCCATCGGGTGATGTTCTTGATATTGATAATGTCTTATATGCTCTTGGTTTAATGAAGAATCTTATTTCAGTTTCAACCATGATAGATCTTAAGTGTTGTGTGGTTGTGGTTTAATTAAGAATCTTCTTTCAGAGGACGGATCTGAAGCATGTGGCCGAGTTTGATGATAAGCAAATCATCATAATAGATTGCAGCCAGAAGGATGGTAGAGTCTTAGCCAAAGGTGCGTGAGAAGGTGCCCTGTATAAGTTGCTTGTGGACCCGGTGAAACATGGTGCTTTAGTGCATCACTAAGGGCCCACATGTGCAATGAGTGAACAGGTATATATAGATGTTATGTGGTCATTATTGAGGGGAACATGTGATTTGGATATATGAATGTATTGGAGTATTTGGAATAGGTTCTCCTATTCTTTAAGGAATCATTGTGTAATACATCTCTCTTATCTATCTTGGAGTTGTGCTCCACGCTCACATTTGGTGTACATGGTGTGTACTCTACTATATTATAATATCTTAACTATTTGGTACATAGCATTTGGTCTCAGAGCATATGATCCTTGGGTTTGGCTCCTTCAAACCAGTCATCTTGGCATTTTTTCTCTAATTTCTTTTCTGGGAATTTTCAAATAGCAAAATTTTCAAGATGTTGAGGAGACAGAGCGAAATACCAGTGGTAAAAATTTTAGATTATGATTCTATGTACATTTCAAGATATAGGCTGTGGAAATTCGGATTTTTTACTAGTTCTAAAATTATTCTCCAACAGGTGTTCTAGATAAAATAGTTATATCTAATTCTAAAAAGATCCAAATTGAGTGCCACCAGTTTCATTGGAAAAATTATGAAGTGGATAGGTCACTATGACCCCCAACAATGCCTCCAAGATGAAGTAAACAAGCCCAAATGTCAAATTGTCCAGCATAAATGCATGCTAGAAATGACCTCATAAAGTGGACAGCTCATTCCAAATAATGTGTAGGGGGCTCAAAAAGTGAAACGTTGCCCTTCAAAAGGTGCAACATTTCATCTCCACGCAGTGAATCATCCCCAAGAGGTGTGACACCCCATCAAAAGGTGCCATGTCATCATCAAAAAGGACCAACGTCCCGTCAAAAGGTGCAACATCCCATCAAGAGATGTCAAATCATCATCAAAGGTGCAACGTCCCATCATCAAAAGGGTCACATCATACCCCATAGGTGCTAGGGTGTCTCGTCGAGGGAGTCATGTCATCAAAGGGCTCAGCGTTCTCCCAAAAATGTGGAATGACCTCTCTCAAGTGGTGGGGACGACCTCCATCAAGTGTGTTAATAGCCCCTCAACATCCTCCAAAGGACCAAGGAATCAATCAAATAGGTGGACATGTGCAATCCATCATCCAAGGAGGGGCTCATGTAGTCCAATGCATCATCAAAACCGGAGGCATGTACATAAGTCAAATACAACATATAAAATAAGTCATGTCAATGAAAAATCCACTAGATAGATCACACTAAGTATCCTCTTCAAACTTCACACTAGCTTACAAAGTTATACAATTTGCCAAGTTTAGATATGGGAGGATAATTATTACCCCCTATTAGGTGTGCCAGTGCCCAGGATAAGAAGTACGTCCCAAGAAACCCATCAAGGAGCATGTGCAATGGCATATGGCATGGTTTGGGGTTTACTTCATGGGTGGTGGCATAGTCATGAAAAGGTCATGTATGATAGTCATCCTCATGAGAGCCTTTGTATGAGGGAGCGCTTAGGCAATGAGTTACCCTTTCCTCGGCACTATGTCTTTCCAAACTTTGATTTGCCTTTTTCTTTATTGATTCAACCTTTTTTGGCTTTTAATTTTCATTTGCTAAGTCCTTTTATTAGGTATCCATGCTTCTCTTTCTTTCTTGGTTTTTAGACTTTGCTTTTCTTTCTTGTTTCTTTTCTTTT
>SNQJ01S0115124.1:20965-49095 GCA_010110895.2 Picea sitchensis
GGGCCCATAACCTGTTAGAATATGAAAGATGGGTGCTCGTTTTACCATTGACAATACCCTTGTCACCCAACCATAGGCCGAAGCCACCCTCCGAGCACCTTAACCTTGACAAAGAATCATTCCGGAAGCAAACCCTAGGCTAGATAACCAATCAAAGGGTAGCGCACCTTTCCCCAAGGATAGCGCACCAACAAGAGTTGATCAAATAGTCCAAACCCTAGCCAAGAGATAGTCCAAGCCAAACGTGATCTGCTAGCTGCAATGGCAGCTCTCCTCAAAACCTGCACAAAAACTGGGCAACTGCAGTGTGCACAAGACTGGGCACTGCAATTCTGAGACTGCCTGACATAATGAGAACTAGCCTCATGTATTTATACTAATTCTGGCTAACTGCCTGGGCCGACTTCTCATTCAAGGTATCTGTCTGTTCAGTATATATTACTATTTCTGGCCAACTTCTTCTCTTGGAGGCTAATAACTTAATATAAATTATCTTCTTGAGCCGACAAGTCTTCTAGGGTTATTAACCAACTCATTAGGGTTTCTTCTTCCTTCCTGGAGTATTCTATCCTTGTCAAGTTTACACGTGGAGGTAAATACCTCCCGCAGCTACCATAATATCAACATGTATATCACTTAAGAAGAAGACAAATCCTGATTCTGATCATGAGATGCAAAATCAGAGTGGGGCAGTTCAAGTGGAGTCATGGTTCCAGTAGCAAGCATTAACAAACAAACAAGAGACATTTACAGTAGATGACTATGACGAAGACTTGAGCAAGGATGCTCAACAATTATGGAGGGGAAAGATGTTAACCCAAGGTTGGTTATTAAGTCATGCTTTGGGTTGTATTCTATTTTGTCTTTAATGACATGTGATCAACAGAGATCTCATTATTTAAGTCTTATTACTTTATAGCATGGGTTGTGAGTTAAGTCATAACGTGATTATGAACACATGATTAAGTTTTAAGAAGGCCTAATAAGTTGGGTGAATAGTTGTTCCCCAACCATCATATACAGGATCCTCTGTGTATAAAGAGGCCTGCTTTCTTGACCCATCAAAACAAATGGAGGTGTCCTCATTGCATATCATGTGTCACCTCCATCTATGTTCATCATGTGTATATACTTATATAAATAGATGAGTTGAAAAGGAGCCTCGTGATAATTCTTGCCTTATTTCTTGAATAACTCTATATTATTATTATTCCAAATAGTAACTTCGACTGGTTTGCACTCTCAACACTGGGGACTGCCCAGAGGTGTTCCCATCATTGCTCTGTAGGAAACACAAGGCATGTGAACCAGATCCCCATTGGCACATCCCCTGTAAAAAACTATTTCAACCATTCAACTCGCAGGGCTACTACAACAGACAAAAAAGACTAGTAGAAAGTCCTGAACAAAAGTTTCTGAAGATAGAAAGCTTATATATTTTATCACCAATAGTAAGCACATCAAATACCAAGGTGCATATATTGTTTGCTTTCCTCAAAGAACTTTTCAAAGCTTAATCATAATACTTGGAAAATACAAAAGCTGTTTAAATTCACCAAGAATACCACAAAATGACTAGCTGCTTCTAGCAGTGCTGATCTTTGACATCATAGACAACCTATCATGGTTAGTCCATTTGATGTGGCAGGATTGTACTGAAAAATAGGCACATAAAGTAAATAGACAATTAAAATAAGTGACTGCAGGCATGTAGTTATATTTTGAAGGAACGTTTCAAAAAATATGCATATATCTACATGATATTCACATACCAGAAGCCAACCACTGCCCCGATGACTCTGGAGATATACATGAAACAGCGCCTGTATGGCCTTTATATTCAAGGAAGCAAATAGAGGGAAAAGGCTGCAGATCTTTAGGCTTAGGAAGCTTAGGTATCAGTGATTCAGGGTCAATGTTAATCTGCAGCAAACCAACATATATAACCTTCAAGAATAATAGTAATAGAATAAATTCTGCAACATTGTGTCTAGTATGCTTCTAGCAGATAAAAGAAATAGATATATCCCAGATCTTACACGCTTTTTCCGAGTTCTTGGACACAAGTATAGATCTAAACATCGCTCAAATATCTCTGAAAGGAACTTTTCATAAGCTGGAACATTTCTCAATGAGTCGAACCTGTTAAAACATGGCACAAATTACTATAAGAATTTTTTCTTTTATATTTTGCATATGCTAAAACAATCATATGCACTTCAAGATTTAAATTTTGAATAATGATACCTTTTAGGGATGAATTTAGGACGGTCTTCCTCGTACATAAGCTGATATGAGTTGATCTCCTCCTGTGTTGGAATATACTCAGGTGGAGGATTGTATGATTCTTCATGCCCTGTAGCAAAGCAATGTATTCAACAAGCAAAAAGTGAGAAATAAAAGGGTGCATGTTGCACAATCTATTTCGAGTTCACACTTGTTATAGTTATCTACCAGTAATATTGTAGTTATCTACCAGTAATAAATGAAGAAATCATACAGTCAAAACTTAAGAAATCAGAAAATAGCATAACTGTGTAACCATTCAACTACTCCATACCAGGGTAGGAATTCCAGCAAGGTTGAAAATATCCTCTTTAAATGCAGGTATATGGGTGAATTAGATGACCAACCAATAGTGAAGGGTGTCAGAAGCATTATTATTTATTAAATATGATCAGATAATAGTTATTTAAGGGTAATTTAAGTTTTAACAAATTGTAAATGGTCACAAAACACAACAATCACATTCAAATTAATGGGTCATCGCAAAACATTAAAGGGGCATCACCAAGTCATCCTTTATAATTAGGTATGAGAAATATAAAGTGAAAAATTGCAAATATAATACATGTTTGGACTTAGTCCACTGGGAACTAGAACCAAGTATCGTCAGAGTTATCAAGACCGAAAGAGTATTTTGGTCCTCAGAAGAAGTAGGTGACATCCACATCATTATTTACTTTTGGGTTGCTCTGAACGTGTTTACACCAAGCTAGGGGTATGCTTCAAGTGATTTGGGGTGCATGGCGAAACCCTAGCCCCTCGTTGTATCTTAGACAATTTTGGTTGATTGACATTTGGAGAGCTAACTATAGGTGCATACTTGTCCTCACGATATGTGCTAGAGGAGACGCACTTCTTATGGACGTATCTTATGTGGCATTGGCATCTTCTACATGGGGCAGCATGAGGAGGATGGGGCATTTGCATGGGATGTGGAGCTTTCTTGTGGAGGAGCACTAGGTGCTAGGAGGGATGGTTGACCCTAGGAGCATTAGGATTGGCACACTCTGGGAGGTTGAGCACTTGGCTTGAGGGAGTCTTGCTTGGAGGGTGCACCACTTGGAAGTCAATGTCGCCCCAATATACACATGTGGAAGAGCGTTGGAGCTTGGGGCATTGCTTGGAGAGCATGCAGCCTTGAGATGAGAGCTTGACAAGTGGAGCCTTGGCTTGGACAGCACGCCACTCGGAGCATGGTGTCCAACCACCTTGTGACATGTGTACACCTTAGAGAGAAGCACCCCTTATGTGGACCTACTTTAGTGGCTTAGATTAGGTTGGTTGTGGACTTGGTCCACTTTCTATTGTTGGCCTCCCTGACCTATCTTATATAAAGAGAGGAGAGTGTTTGTATTTACACAACCTAGTAGTTGATTTGTATCTTCCTGATGTGTTTGCCTTGTAGTCTTTGTGCTTATGTGATGCAAGAGTTGAAAGGCTTAGATAAAGACTTGGTGCGCTAGGGTTTGTGAGATATTAACTCCAAAGAATAATTGAAGCACTAGGGTTGAAGTCTTGTTGTGAGCAAGACCAAGGGTTTGTGGCATAAAACCCTAGAAAAACACTTGGAGTGCTTGATGCTAGTGGAGCTTGAGTGATGCAAGCTTGCAAATCTCCTTAAAGATTTGGGCGATGCAAGTGTGAGATTCAACGATTGACTTCTTGGTGTGATGTTATCTTGTTGTGGAGCCTTTGGTGCATTTGGGAGAGCTTGGTGTGATGTTATCTTGTTGTGGAGCCTTTGGTGCATTTGGGAGAGCTTGGTGTAATGTTATCTTGTTGTGGAGCCTTTGGTGCATTTGGGAGAGCTTGGTGAGATCCCTTGATAGGTCGTGGCCCATGYTATTGCTAGTTAGGGTTTGTTGTTCATTGTGGATGCCCTAGGCCCCTAGCCAAGGTTTGCTAGCAATTGGAATATCCTTGCTTGGTCAGGCTGAAAGGACATGCTATGCCAGCTTGAGATGAACTGAGGCATTCTATTGTATCTCCATTTATGTGGTATTATCAAGTTTACCATTGTTGTCCAAATTTGTATGTTGCATATCTGAAAATCAGATGTGTTATCATTGTTTATGAGTGGTTTCTAGGTTGTCTCTATATGATGTTAAGAAGAAACTACAAATCAGATTTAGTGCTGAAATAAATCTATTGTAACTAAAGTAATTCTCATATTTATTAAATTTCCTATTGGCTTTCAAGAAGATTCTCAAGTTTTTTCTATGGTCCAATTATGGTGGTGAGCAAGGACTTCCTATGGTTCCTTGGGAGGCATGTACTATGCCCAAGGAAAAGGGTGGTCTACACATCATTAATGTTGCAACTCAAGGTCATATTTTGGCAACAAAATGGATGGTCGGATGCCTTGAAGGCTCTACTCCATGGCAGACCCTCCTGTGATACCAATTCCAGCTTGCTCGACATTTACTGTTGGTTCCAGACAATTTCAGATTTTGTGATATCATTTCTCCCCCCAGCCCTTTAAGGTTTGTGTCCTTCATTTGTCAGAGCATGTGGGAGGCCTGGAAGTTTGTTGCCCCTTTGGTCAGGTGGAACTTCTCCGAAGGTCATGTAGGATAGAAGAGCACCCTATCTAGAGTTGGCTTTATCAACGTCAATGTATTGCCAAGTGTCCTAGATTTCAGGCATGCAAGTTCACCAGGAAAGGTATATTCTATTGGAGGCCTTTGGGACTTTAAGACTAGGGACTAGATGGACTGGAGATTGCTAGCTCATCAAAAGGCCTTATTGTTGTTTGACAAGTTGGCTATCAAAGATATAATAGGGTTAATTCCCACTGAAGTGATGTACTTGACCACTGTGGCAAGACTAGAAATGGAAATTTGAGAAACAGATACAGCAGTATGACAATTAAATACTTTACTCCCTCTTGCACCAGAAGCATCCTTTATCTCCTGTATTGAATGCAAAATGAATCTCTTCTTATTCGAAGGATTCATCCACTGCACAGTGTATGGTGACTTTGCCTCGGTTAAAAGCTCTAGGGTTTTGCTTAGCTCATTGTGTACCAGAGGCTTCCATCTAAGGCTTTCCTTGCTAAGAGTGGGCTTGACTCTAGAGGTAGGTTTGGAGGCCTTACTATTGGTTGGAAAAGGTCTTTGTCCTACTCTAATAGTTGGTCATGTATGTCCTCTTCTCTCAGGATTTGGGGATGGAGCTCAACATCGTAAACATTATGGCCCCTATACAAACAAGATTGCTTACTGGGAGAAGGTCTTCAATTAGGCATGGTTGAGTGAAGGTCGTACTATTGTTGCAGGGTACTTTGATTTTTCTCTAAAGAGGTCAAAGATATCGGGCCCAGATCTGATTATTTTTTTAGGAAGTTGGATGATGCAGCTTTATTTGACATTGAGTTAGTCCCATTCAAACCTGTCTGGAGGAACAACAGAGTTGTTGATGACTAGAGAGTTGGTGATGACTAGATTGAAAAATGATTGGGTAGATCCTTGGTGTCTAAGACTTTCATCAATGACACTGTCGAAGTTGGGCAATGGGTGAGCGCTAGAGGGGAGTCAAACCATTCTCCTAGATTAATTAAACTAGCTACTACTGGTAAAATTCCTCCTAGTCCATTTATGTTCAAACCTAGGTGGTTGGACGAGGATGATTTTATCAAGTTGGTAAAAGAACAATGGACTCCTTTCTATGGGGCTCGAAGGGACTCGGTTTCTCTCTAATTTGAATCCAATCTAAAAAAGGTTAAATAGGCTACTATCCCCTAGGCTCATGTGAAGGAGAATGATGAAAAGGCTCTCGTTGAAATGAGTCCAAAAATTCAATCATATGATGGTAACGTATGAGGGTGCAAAAGTTGTTTGTGAGCTTGAAAGATTATTTGGGGTTGAGAGTTTATGTATATAGACTCTAGAGGTAGGTCTAGGGGCCTTACTATTGGTTGGAAAAGGTCTTTGTCCTAGTCTAATAGTTGTTCATGTATGTCCTCTTCTCTCAGGATTTGGGGATGGATCTCAAGGTCAAAAACATTTATGGCCCCTATACAAACAAGATTGTTTACTAGGAGAAGGTCTTCAACGAGACATGGTTGAGTGAAAGTCATACCATTATTGCGAGGAACTTCAATTTTTCTCTAGAGAGGTCAAAGATATTGGGCCCAGCTCTAATTATTTTTTGAGAAAGTTGGATGATGCAGCTTTATTTGACATTGAATCAGTCACACTAAAACCTACATGGAGGAACAAGAGAGTTGGTGATGACTAGATTGAAAAATGATTGGATAGATCCTTACTGTCTAAGGTTTTGATCAATGACACTCTCGAAGTTAGGCAATGGGTGAGCACTAGAAGGGAGTCAAACCATTCTCCTAGATTAATTAAACTAGCTACTATTGGTAAAAAACCTCATAGTCCATTTAAGTTCAAACCCAGGTGGTTGGAAGAGGATGATTTTATCAAGTTGGTAAAAGAACAATGGACTCCTTTTGATGGGGCTCGGAGGGAATCAGTTGCTCTCTAATTTGAAGCCAATCTAAAAAAGGTTAAATAGCATACTATCCCCTAGGCTCATGTGAAGAAGAAGAATCATGAAAAGACTCTCATTGAAGTGAGTCCAAAAAGTCAATCATACGATGGTAACGTATGAGGGTGAAAAAGTTGTTTCTAAGCTTGAAAGATTATTTGAGGTTGAGAGTTTATGTATATAGACTCTAGAGGTAGGTCTAGGGGCCTTACTACTAGTTGGAAAAGGTCTTTGTCCTACTCTAATAGTTGGTCATGTATGTCCTCTTCTCTCAGGATTTGGGGATGGGGCTCAAGGTCATAAACATTTATGGCCCTTATACAAACAAGATTGCTTACTGGGAGAAGGTCTTCAACTTGGCATGGTTGAGTGAAGGTCATACCATTATTGCGGGGGACTTCAATTTTTCTCTAGAGAGGTCAAAGATATCGGGCCCAGCTTTAATTATTTTTCAAGGAAGTTGGATGATGCAGCTTTATTTGACATTGAGTCGGTCACACTAAAACCTACCTGGAGAAACAAGAGAGTTGGTGATGACTAGAGAGTTGGTGGTTACTAGATTGAAAAATGATTGGATAGATCCTTACTATCTAAGGCTTTGATCAATGACACTCTCGAAGTTAGGAAATGGGTGAGCACTAGAGGGGAGTCAAACCATTCTCCTAGATTAATTAAACTAGCAACTATTGGTAAAAAACCTCCTAGTCCATTTAAGTTCAAACCTAGGTGGATGGAAGAGGATGATTTTATCAAGTTAGTAAAAGAACAATGGACTCCTTTCAATGGGGCTCGAAGGGAATCAGGTGCTCTCTAATTTGAAGCCAATCTAAAAAAGGTTAAATAGGCTACTATCCCTTAGGCTCATGTGAAGAAGGAGAATGATGAAAAGGCTCTCGTTGAAGTGAGTCCAAAAAGTCAATCATATGGTGGTAAAATATAAGGGTGCAAAAGTTGTTTGTGAGCTTGAAAGATTATTTGGGGTTGAGAGTTTATGTATATAGACTCTAGAGGTAGGTCTAGGGGCCTTACTACTGGTTGGAAAAGGTCTTTGTCCTACTCTAATAGTTGGTCATGTACATTTGGGGATGGAGCTCAAGGTCATAAACATTTATGGCCCCTATACAAACAAGATTACTTATTGGGAGAAAGTCTTCAACTAGGCATGGTTGTGTGAAGGTCATACCATTATTACGGGGGACTTCGATTTTTCTCTAGAGAGGTCAAAGATATTAGGCCCAGCTCTGATTATTTTTTGAGGAAGTTGGATGATGCAGCTTTATTTGACATTGAATCAATCACACCAAAATCTACCTGGAGGAACAAGAGAGTTGGTGATGACTAGATTGAAAAATGATTGGATAGATCCTTGGTATCTAAGGCTTTGATCAATGACACTGTCGAAGTTAGGCAATGGGTGAGCGCTAGAGRGGAGTCAAGYTATTCTCCTAGATTAATTAAACTAGCTACTATTGGTAAAAAACCTCCTAGTCCATTTAAGTTCAAACCTGGGTGGTTGGAAGAGGATGATTTTATCAAGTTGGTAAAAGAACAATGAAATCCTTTCGATGGGGCTCAGAGGGAATCAGTTGCTCTCTAATTTGAAGCCAATCTAAAAAAGATTAAATAGGCTACTATCCCTTAGGCTCATGTGAAGAAGGAGAATGATGAAAAGGCTCTCATTAAAGTGAGTCCAAAAAGTCAATCATATGATGACTTACAACCTTGCTCTAAAGCCACAAACRCATAAAACTCCTCTTTCATGTTCCRCAAAATTTTCTCGTTTCTTTCATGATTGCCCTTGATTTTGTTTATCATCCCASAACCACTTGTTGTGGTCCTTTCTCATGCATCCATGCCCACTACAATACAAACATTCCACACTCTTACCAAGTTTACCTAAAGTTATATTCATGCCTACATTGCTTTTGCATTTGTCCTACTTCTACTTATCTTGCATTTAGTTTTTGTTGCAAAGGCACTCCCAGATGTCTCCTACCATTTTTGAACTACTTCTTCCATCTATTCTTCTATCACAATCGATTCACTAACTTTTGAAATGTGACATCAGTAGACTTAGAAGTAACATTCAATGTTTCAAAAAAAATTCTAAAAATGAAGGAACTACACTTTTCATAATGATCACTACAAGATCTTCCTCCACTTCCTTACCAATGGCTAATAATTAATCTCGAATATATTTCAAATTCAACAAGTATTCTGAAACTAAATCACCCTCTTCCATCTTCATAAAGAAAAGTAAACTTTTGGGGGAAAGGGATTTAACTTTGTCAGAAGTTTTGTGCATCTCCATCAATATCATCCACACCTTGCAAGCATCCTCTGCATCCTGAACTTGTGGAAGCAAGTCATCTACCACAAACAATTTCTTCGACATACTTGCTTCTTTGTTCTTTGCACCATACTCTTCTTATCGATCCTCATTCTTCGGATCTATCTTCTCTTTGTTTGTCACTACCCCTAACAATCACTTGTACTAGAATATGGCAATCATATATTGCTTCCAAACATTAATTTTATGTCCATTGAACTTTTGCATGGGACCTAACATGTTGTTTGATACACTGGCCATTTTTTGCCAATTAAAAAAATATGCCAAGCATCAATCTAAAAAACTACCAATCAGCCTCACACAAAAATAGTGACCTCCAAAGTCCAAACATTGTTATGTTCACACGTTGCTTGCTCACTTGTTGTCTACTACATCAGCCAACACTATTGTTGCCCTATTGGTCTATTGTAGAATATTTTCCACTGACTACCACATACTTACTCATCATAGATAAATTAAATTCTATCTAGAAAATGACTTACTCTACAGCCACTCCAAAAATTTAGTTTCAAAAAAAAAAACTTACTAACATGTCAAAAAAGCATGTTTGCTTACATGTCTGTGCAATTTTCTTGAGTGCATACCCTACTTTTGTTCATCATTCTACCTGTGTTGTACACCTTGCGCACGTCGTATGCATGTGCATTTATCTATACACTACACACCTTCAGTGTTTCTCTATGCCATCACACTAGAAGGATGTCTAACAAAGTGTTATCGATCGAAAGTGCATATCATGTTTTCGTTGCACACAATGACCAAGCCACCAACCCATTAAACAATTCAACTCATCATAGGTTCACTTGCACTTGTTGTCTTTACATCGTAGGTCAACGTTTCTACACACAAGCAGGCATGTTGACCTAATGCCTTGTTGTCGGAATTATAGGTAGGTCAAACACTTTTTCAAAAGGAGTCCATCACTCACATTGTTGAATCAAACATTAAACAACAACGCACCCCTAAAATCTATGGAAAAAAATCTATGTCACTAGTCACATCCTTTTTCTCCCCACCATAAGTTTTAAAAATTTCTATGTTATTTTATTGCAAGTCTTAAATCTTAGGAACCATTTATTTTATTGAACGCAATTTAAGAAATTAAACTTAAACTTATATCTTTGTGTGTGTGCAATCTCATATGTCTGCAACGCAATTACGTGAGACTTTGCCTACCCTCTACCCCAACATGTGCCAATCCTAAGCCTCGTTTGATGTTATGTATCCATGTGATCCTTCGGCCTCTTTCGTTCTTCAATCTTTCTCCAAGATGCCTTCTCCCTACGATTCCATAGCTTTATTACCACTTACCATATCAAAATTACATACATACAAAATTGCAGACAAGAGAGAGAGAAGGTTTAATATGATTCTTATTCAAAAGGTATGCATAACATTACATAGCATAGCCTCAATGAGGAAGACGTACGTTACATGTAGGTTATCTAACCCCTCCAGCACTTTTATGACTTGATTAACTTAAGTCATCAAAACTCAACTTTATAGTATTACATATTACAAAATAAAGTACTCTTAACTTATTTTTCTAAGTTAAGTTATGTTACAAGTTACAACATATACCCATTATAAGTATATACTCTAACAAGGTTCATAACAAAAATCAGATCCACCAATGAAAGCAAACAAATTTCAGAAAAACATGTCATCTTTCTTGACGATATAATAATAACAAATCCTGATCTTTACAAGAGTTTTCTAACTAGAATGATAATTATGAAAAATTATCTGATAAAATAAAATAACAGAACAATGCTCTCTATTTGAGTAAAATTCTCTTGTATTGCAATATGGCATATACCAGGTAGCTTTGGTTTTGGGGCTGGGATATAACTCAGCCCATTTGCCATTTTTTCTGATGGTTTGAGATCATCTCCCCACATCAAATAGAAGCGAGGCTTTTCTTCAGCTTTCTGAAATGTTATCCATCCTTTACGAATCGCTCTCACAAGCTTTACAACCTGAAGCAGTGACAATTAATTGGCAACAATTAGGATCAGTTTAAAGAAAATAAGTGACTTAACTTTCACTTTGTATGTCATTCTATTGCTTTCCCAAGTTTCCACAGAAGACATAGGATTGCAGGAAAATATCAAAAAAGAACTGTGCATTAGATATAAACAAAATGAAATAATCCCAAAGTTTGAGGAAAACCTGTTTGTTTTTATTGTTTTCAACGTTTTGGACTTATATATATGTAGTCCATCATCAGGATATTCACACAATGTGAAGTGGGATGAGAGAATAGCAAAATCATTCTTCACTTATTTATATTTGTCTACAGAGATGTATATCTGGAGTGCTTGATAAGTTCAGTCTGCCTAGCAGAGTTAAGCCAAGTTCTTCTCAATATCCACACTAATTCCTGCCACAATACAAGACGTTACATGTGATATTAACCTCTGAGCTTGTTGATGTGCATGTGTGTGCAAAGTCCTGGAGACATGCACATCAACAAGCTCAGATGTCAATAACACATGTAACCCCATGTCTTGTGTAGTGTGGATATTGAGAAGTTGGCTTTACTTTGCTAGGCCAACTCCACTTATCAAGCACTTCACATATACATCTCGGTAGACATACATCAATAAGTGAAGAATGATACTGCTATTCTCTCATCTCACTTTACATAGTGTGATCATCCTGATGATGGACTGCATATACATATGCCTGAAATGTTGAAAACAAAGACCCACACAGGTTCTCCTCAAGCTTTGGAATAATCTATAATAAAAATCATGAGAACAGAAAAAAAGATACAAGGAACAATTTATCGATTTGCAAAATAGAGGAACTCGTACTATCAACAATAAATAGGACCAGATAAAACAAGTTAGGATTTTGCTTAGATGGGTTAGTAATAAATAGGTCAGTTACTAAGATGTATTCAAAACAATAGTTTTCCATGCTTAGGTTACATAAATAGTATTATTTTGAGTTATGCACTTAGCATGCATGGAAATGTAAAAAGAATTTTGAAAAGAAAAAAAAAAGTCTAGTCACATCAGTGATGTAGCCCATGACACCTGAAATTAATTGGTTAATGGCCAACGTAGATTCATTGAACCTTAAGCACCGTTAGGCAAGGCAAGACACTGTTTGAAACATAAATTTACTTGA
This sequence comes from Picea sitchensis, assembly GCA_010110895.2. Lineage (NCBI taxonomy): Eukaryota > Viridiplantae > Streptophyta > Pinopsida > Pinales > Pinaceae > Picea > Picea sitchensis. Next base: position 33,237 of record SNQJ01S0115124.1, read on the forward strand.
AAGGAACCTCCACATATGGGCAAGGTTCAAATATAGATTGTTTGCACAAGGAATACAGATTCTAAGGTAAGCAAACTGAATTGAACTCGTACATCATATTTTAGCATATGCCTATAAATCAACATGGGTTAGACATCTGCTTCTACACAGTTTTGTCCTGCTCCAGCTCCACTACCACCACGTGGAGGCCCACGCAACAGTCGTACTGAAAAGAGGAAGGAATAGTTGTTTCTCCTTTTTCACTACTTTATATGTCATAGATGATAGATTCATAGTGGGCCTAATGGTTAAGAACATGTGTTTCCTCATAAGAGGTCACAAGTTCAAATCTAGAGGGGGGTAGGGTATGTATACCTCCGTAGACTTTACCAGTCAAAATCACTGGGCGGAGGGGATCTCATACACCAATTTGGTGCATGGCTTGGTCGTGACCTTAAAAATAGATTATTATTAGTATTAGTATGTAGCAACTAGCTCGATTTATTGTTTTGGACCTTTCGGTCTTCATACTTCAATGTGCACACTACAGATGGCCTATTTTGTAAACATAACTATTTGATCATGACTCATGACTCATGTTATTGTTGACAGTTGTTGGATAAACTATTGCATTCCATAAGTTAATGGTCTACTTTCTATTATATAGCTTAAAAATTCGTATGTTTGTTTGTAATTTGTAAGTTTGTAATTGCTAGAATCTAGATGGTTGATGCTCAAATGATTAATCATTGATGATTGATGTACTATGGATGCCATTTCTATCTTTATTAATTTACAAATGTGCATGTTTTCATATATTCTGAAACTGATTTGGCATTCGTTTTTTAAATGTAAATGCAATATAATATAAATATATATATAAAGCAGATGCTCCCGAGGATATTTTGAAAATTACACTCTCACTCCCTAAAATGCTCCCGCTCCGCTCCGCGCTCTAGCAACATTGCTTGTAACCATAACCAACCAGGAAGGATGAGAGGAATCAAAAAAGAGTAATAGATAGATACTTCACAAAAGATGATGGATTGTAAGGTGAGTTGAGTGGAAGTTTCACAAAGAAAGGATGGAATTACAATTTGTAGTAAAAACAATATAAGGAATCAACGAGGAGTAGTAACCTATTCTAGAACATGATGGAAGATTTTGGATTTGTCATGAGGGAATAATCATGCTGACGTAACTTAGCATTCTTAAGGCATCCCATGAATGAATAACCCTTGGCAAATTGTTGTTGAAACATAGAAGTGTCCTCGGATAGGAAACACGATCAAAGTCAATATAAGGTCTAAATAAGGACAAACCCTATCAGGAAGCAAACGTTGCCAATTAACCAATTGAGTTAAATGATTGGGATGATGTAGGCCATTTTAAGGAATTTAGAAGGTATGGTGACATTAGATTAAAGAGACCCTGTAGGATGGGAATGAAGAAGACAAGTCAAAAATTGTGAGAATTACGCAAGCAGCAAAGGGGAAACAAATCAGCATAAGGGCGCTATCTTTCTAGCCAGTCAAAGATTAGTGATAATTGAGCAGGGTGCCAAATTTGAATAACAACACTATGGAAATTAGGATTAGAGCAATTAATTAAAGCTCATACGACTCCCATAAGGTGTATACCAGCATTGAAATGCTAGGAGAACAATGAAAATGTAATAAAGCCTAGGGAAAATTTAAGAAACAATGGTGAAGGGGTGTTTCTCTTAAGTACACTTGGAACAAGTGAGAGATGACAAGTTGTAGATGGGGGAAAAGGTTACAGTTTAAACATTTAAGTATAACAATTGTCTACTTCCAAGTTATAGACCTTCAAAGGAAAATAGACCATGTGATAGATTGAGTCTTAGAGACTAATGAGAAAACACCTAGCATGAAGAGTAAGAAGCTTGTATGCCAATTATTGGTTGTGTAATTGGATTAGGAGAGCTAATCCTTCTCACAGAGTGAACAATGATAATTACATGTGATGGATAAATCCTTAGGGCTTAACCATTCCTTCGTGCAGATGGATTAAGCATGATAGAAAACTTAAATAACAATGACCTAGTGTCCCACTCTTTACATGCTATTGGGTATAGAAATCCTTGGAATGAGTCAAGCCAAAGATGCAAAGTGACATAAGACCCTTGGGCAATAATCAAAGGATATACAAGACTGAGGAATTTAAATCTAATATCAACAATATAAGGCATGCTTGTACGGCCTTTAACAACTCAGTTCTAAATTTCACCAAATTTCCCTATGCAAAAAGAATACATGACTAGAGATTGTGGCTCTAGATGACGGCAGCTTACTTGAAAGTTTAATAGTGTATTCAGATAAGGAAAATATGAAAACTTTAGTACACCAATAGGGTGACTATACATACCCCGTAAATTGTCAACCTTCTTGTTGTAAGAAGAAAAAATGATAATCAAAAAACGATCGATATCTTGATGAGCACATGGAACTCATAGTATTGATGATCCAACCTAGGATGACAAACTTAACCAAGTAGATTCATGTACTAGATGGATGTTTTGATGATATTTTTTGCATTAGATGTGATATAGTTGGTATTTATTGCATATATATTCATGTAGGATGGTGACTTTGATTTTGTTGATGAATCATGATAAGAATGTTCTTGATGTTTCATTGCTCTGCATGTGCTATTTGTTGAGATGATTATCATATTCACGATGTTATGCTATCCTAGGCCAACTTCTAATCCCTTGGTATCAATATTACCTAAGCAAAAGATATCTCACTACCTTTTCCACATTCGTTAAATATCATCCTTCATATCCATCCATGCAAAAAGCTCTAAGCGTAGGTTTCACTTGTCATCAAATCACTAATTTCTTAATCATGCAGCTTTTAACCCTTTTTTTTGTTTAGATTTTCACCAAATTCATTTTTAGCAATTTCTCTCCTTTCCACCTTTTCTTCCTTTACAATAAATTAGTTATTTATCATGTTATTTATTATTTATTATTACTTATTATTATTATTTTAAGACCATTTATTTATTTTCCTCATCTAGTATTTATTGCTTATTACTACTTTAATCAATTAATACGGAGCATTACATACTCCCCCCTTCAAGGGAGTTCATCCCAAAGTTAGTTTTGATTATGTTACTTACAGGTTTTTACTTTCTTCTGGTATCTTCCACATCACCCTCTATTGTAACTAGTATAAGAGCCACCCAAGTGACCACAACAAGCATCAAAAGTCCACATCACAACTCTGGGGAAGAGCGAGTACAACTCTAGCCCTTTTCTTCACTTTCGATATCAAACTTGAACCCTATTAACCTAACTGGAGCCCAAGCCCGGAGGCCTCATCTACCCTAGCAAGTATTTGGTCTGGTACACTAACTTGCGTACCCCAATCATCTTGAAAGGCTGACGTAAACTTCCTCACCAACTCCTACCAGGTAGTCAGCCCCAAGCATCGAAGTCCAACCACACAACTCCACCGACAAGTAATACTCCAACTCTTCTTCTGGACTTTGGCATCACAACTCCAATATCAGGCACTCCCATCTCCCATCGAGAATTATACAAGGAAAAAGAACCACTAGCATAGGTTTATTGATTGAGTTTGTCCCAACACACAAGGTATTACTTTGTAGATATTCTCCTTCGTAGGTATGGGCTCCCATCATATCATTGAATGAGACAACCCTCTCGCTAATTGTCGCATGTCATCATGAGAACACAACATCGTTGTCATCACAACATCCTAAATAGTAAGGCACCACATGCTCACGCATGCCATCATAAAAACAACTCATCATAAAACTTCATGAATTTACATCATGCCATCACATCATGAAATACTATCATGAGAAATGTAACCTCATCATATCTTTATCAAAGATATAGCATTTCAACAACATAAATAAATGGAACCACATGTTAAAATAACAACATATGTAAATACCATAGGTGTTCTTAGGATAGCATAACATCATGAATATGATAATCATCTCAACACATCGCACATGCATAGCTATAAAACATCAAGAACATTCTTATCATGATTCATCAGCAAAATCAAGGTCACCAGCCTACATGAATATAAAAGCAATGAATACCAGATATCACATCTAATGCAAGAAATATCATCAAACAATCCATCTAGTATATGGATCTACTTGGTTAAGTTTGTCAACCTGGGTTGGATCATCAATACTCTGAGTGCCATGTGTTGTTCAAGATACCGATCATTTTCTGATTATCATTTCTTTTTATTACAACAAGAAGGTTAACAATTTACGGAGTATGTATAGTCAGCCTATCAGTGTGCTAAATTTTTCTTATATTTTCCTTATCTAGTATTTAGTATTTATTATTTCTTTAATCAATTAATATGGGGCATTATAATTCAAGAGTGTTATATTGGAGGTGTAGAGAATTGCATCTTGCAGCAGTTGTGTGCAGTTGGACAAACAACCCACTTTCACCATCATTGGTTGGTCATAAATAACATTCTAATTGACTGGCCCCTTCTCAAAAGCACTCCAAATTGTAGTAGCATAGCAAAAATGGGCCCTCGCTCCCTCAGAAATAAAATAATATCTGTCCACTAACAACCAAAATAGGTCAATGGGACTCAAAAGTACAAGTAATAATAACTAAGTAAAGAGTGCTTGGGGCATCTCCTTCCTAAAAGAAAAATGTAAACCACATAATAACAAATAAATCCTAAACGAGTAAACCATTTACAATGAAGTATACTACAACCCTATGAAGTAAGACATGGTGAGTAAGTTATGCTAGAAGGGAGAGATTATAACCCTAAATGGGTAAACCCTCGACAATGAAGTAAAGGACAACCCTATGAAGTAATACATGGAGAGCAAGTGGATGCTAGAAGGGAGAGATTAGTTGCACAAAAAGAAAATACGGCTCGAATGCAAGGAGTTACGGCTCGAATGCAAGGAGTTCTAGAATCTGCAACACAATATAGTATATGTCTAGAAAAAGTTAGAGATGCATTTGTGTGCATATAACATGCATATATGCTTGTTAAAGGCGTTACAGTTACAATAGGCACATTTGTGGCTGTTTATGGTTGATGTCAATTCAGAATTACCTAGAAAAGTAAATCAAGAATGATATGATCAAGCCACAGTTTTGAATGAGATATGCTACTGATTTAAGCTTGCAAGTGGCAAACTCTTTGACAATTACAGCATACATCTGCAATCCTGTTTTGGACAGGAAAATAACATTAATTTACAGGGAATGTGTGTTATCACAGCAAAATCTACTTCATTTGTTGCACTAGAGAGGGCTCAAAGAAGGGTCAATCAAAGTTACATCACATCAATCACAAAGTTTTTCAATTTCCAGCACAATCTATAGTGAGTTACTTTATCATTATTGGTGTCATCATAAACAAGACAAAATGAGTTGCTAGTTTCAAACAAGGCTGAAGAAAAAATTTAGCTAGTGTAGACCTTTGGTTCTAATCTTAAGCCATTACTCCTCAACGGTTGGGCTTAACTAACTAAGCCTTATTATATTCACCTTAACAAGTTTCAGCATACTATTGAAGAAGATGAATTGAACAATAAATTAAATGATTAAATGTGTCTTAATTTTGTGAAGCAATAGCTTTTGCATCTTCTGTTTCTTATTTGAAAATTTCAAAGTATTCTGATTTGTGACTCCCAAATTATTAGTTGCAAGACTCCCTCTTCTTAGATCGTTAAAAAAACACTTCTTGTTCCCTGCTTTCCTGGCTCTGAATGTTCTAATTAAGTTAAAAGCAATAAGCCAAAGCATTTGAACTAGGTTACCAAGAAGAAATCTATCTAACATGCATTTTCACTATTTCATCCACATGGATTTCCATTTTAATGGCCATCAAATTACATAAGAAAATAATGCATGCTCTGAGGAAATATACAAGATAATTTCTTAAAGAGAGAAAACTAATCAACAATCCCAAAAGAAGCATTGAATAGAGAACCTGTCCAAGATGTAGTATAGGTTAGCATGTTTCATTTATGACTCCTCAGTGAATTTCTGTCCCTGAATTTTGAGTGGGCCACCCATACTGAAGAAAACTTTAATATTTATTAATTGAGAGGTTATGAATATTACAAGATCATACAGAGATGCTGAGCTGTGTTTATATAGAAAATAGTCCAACTGCATTTCGAGTTTTGCCTATAATCCATCTTTACAATGTAAGCAAAATTCCCAAGGGAATGAAACAATCCTTGGTGAGTACAACTGAGAAAACCTATTTCTAAACTGAATGGATAGTTAATTGCATATATACCTCGTATAAAAATCTATCAACATTAGAACGTCATGTCAATTAATAACACCAACTTTGTTAATGTCTAGGTATGAATAACTAAATGTACCTTTTTAGCCTCCCATTTTGATGGGATAAATCTCCTCTTGGGTTCTGGGGCATTGGACAAAGGATGACCCTTATCTTTCCAGTCAAACCAATCAACATAAGGCTGCAAAATGGCAAAACTCTGTTAGCTCTACTGTACATTCATTTGGACAAAACAGCTAGACACAATTCAGTGTTGACTCGTTCTGCAAAACAAACCTCATATGGATTGACTTCAGCATGTGGTATTTTGCCTTTGCGTAATCTACCAATAAACTTGATTTCCTCCTTTGTTAGCTCAACCTCTTCATCATTATATTCGTCATATACCTTACGCCTGTCCACCAATCACACACTTCAGATGACGCACAACTTAATGACAAATTATTTGAAGTAATCCAGATTCCTTATGTTTCCTCCAGCATAACCATACAGTGCCTCGCTAAATTGTCCATTGGAGGACACAAACTACCCATAAGAAGCAAATACATAAAGGATAATAGCCATATCCATCCATAAAATATCCTCACACAAAGGAAACTAGACAAAAGAATAGAAAGAATGTCGCACAAGAACGGCAACAGAATTGTCAACAAAAGCATGGCACCTGACTTGCAAGTAGTGGGTGGCATTCACACAGCATTAGCACATTAGACAGTCTCCATAATAAGAAGTAGAAATAGACTCCAGAAGGTCCTAAGACACTCCCCAGGTTGCAGTTTATAATAAGTCAGAGCCAGCCCCTTAAATAAAAAGTAGCACATGACCCAAATTTGACTTAACTTGAGTAATGCCCAATAGTCCAACTCTTTTATTTTCTTCAGCTTCCGTCTTCCTAGCTTCATGAACTCCACATTGCTATTGCATTGGTTCAACTCAATATATATAAAAATGCATAGTTGTGAGAGATGAATAAAATCACAGGAATCCTGAAGTATACCAGTTATAATACAACTAATCCTGAGACTGAAGAAATCAGTGACTAAATTTATTTTAATACATGGACAAAAACTTCTGACTTGGAATCATTTCCTTACAAGAAATGTTTCTGGTACAGAGACTTCATGGAAACTCTTGGGAATCTTATGAGAAATGTTTGCTGGAAGTTTCCCAAACAGAAAAAATTGGGAAATGTTTTTGGTGGATCCGAGTATGGAAATGCCATTTCCATACAATAAAAGTGGTTTTTATTTTTTTTAATTAGTTACATGTGGGCCCCACGAATTAGAAAGTATACTGGAAAGAAATACTCTATAAAACAATAAAGAAGAGTAATTTAAAAAAATGAAATTTTGAAGTTCCCACCTATACATCTACATCCACACTATGTATACGATCCGTAACCGGTAGGCTCATAGCATGTCCGGTTTACCCACACAGAACCTTGTACAATTTCAACCATCCACAATTCCTGTAAAGATTCTTCTCGAACAAAGAAGCAAACACCACCCACTAACGCTAACGAAGGCTGGCCAATACTTGTTGTACACTGACCATGTTAAACAATATTAACAGAGGAAAGGAAATCCATGCTTATCCTTTAACCAACCTCATAATCTAACTCTCACCAACCCATACACTAACTCATGCAAAATTTTAAAAAAGAAACTCAAGTTTGAATTGTGAGTTTACGTGAGAAAAATGCCGAAGACCAAAAAACCAAAGTGATGGCTGTCCATTTAATTAACGGTTGGCCCAATCAGCTACCTTCACCACTTCACACGCTGAACGAGGAGAGGTAACCATCCATGGAGCAGGGCAGCCATGACGCCGGGCGTACGGCCCATGTATGGCCCTCTACTGGTAAGAAAATGGCCCATAGGCCCACATGTGGGCCCTCTTCTGGTAAGAAAAAAGCCCATACGGCCTTCTACTGGTAAGAAAACGGCTCGTATGGCCTCCCAAACGCTGAAGAGGGGACCATAGTGCTGTGGGACGGCTTCCTCATATGTGCTGGGCTGTATATTGGCCCCCAAAAGTCTACAAGTAGCCAGATAAGCCTCTAAAAAACAACCGACAGCTCATGGCAGCCATGGCAAACCACAGTGGCGTTTTTTCTTACTTCCAACAGTCAATTTAACAAGAAATTCAGAATTAGAAACTCCCTACAACATTGCAACAGCCATTGATCTTGCATCTCAGAAATGGATGACGGGAGGAGGATACAGAGCTGTTAGATTTAATCATTTACTCACAAAAGTCATAACTATGAAGGAAAACTCCAATACTAAAGCTGGGAATGAAATCTCAGCTCAATCAGTAAACACAACAGCCATTAAAATTACAGAGCAGCCATTTAAAAACTCATTAGCAGAAAATCACACATCAATAGAGAAATTCACCACAAAGAAAACTCAGTATTTACCCTGAAAATCCAAATGAGAAAACCAGCATTCAATTGGCTTCAACCAGGATCTTTATTTCTTGGCAATGTGCAGGTTACAGTACCCTTAGGCTCTCTGGTCCATTTTCAGTTGGAATTTCGGCAGCAATTTCTTTCAGTCTTGGCCAAAGAACCCCTTCTCCTTTGAGGTGCAAGAGTAAATAGGTGAATAGCTCAGCTAAGGTGTAAACTGGAAGGCCAAGCATCCCCAACTCTTCAGATTACCCAAGCTCAGTGTTTGCTTCTCCTGTGTCTTTTTTTTTCAACCACATTAAAGAAATAGTGTTTCATGCTTTATTTTTTTAATACACAATTTCTCTTTTCTTTCTCTCTTTTCTCTTTTATAAGAACAAAATGTTTTTCTATTCATACACCAGTCAAGATGGCATCGGGCCCTTCACACCATAAACCCTGTCTCCTACCTCATCCAAAGCCTCGAACCTTGCCTGTGCCAGTCCTCATCGAACCTGAACCGATAGCCAATCATTGGCATATTCGGATCAGTATATCCAACTACCTCTTTTTTTATTCTTTTTTGGTTAAAATCTGGATGTTGAAACCAGTTAACTTCTCAACAGGGGTACAAAGGGAGGTACTGATGACGAAAGGGGTACTACAGGCTGTCGTACAGGTGCAGGAAAGGTCCGTACAGCAGCGCTAGAAGACAGTACGACCATAGGTGGTTTGGCAAGGGGTTTCTTTGGTGGTTTAGCATCCAAGTTTGCAGGGTCTCTCAATGAAAGAGTAGTGGTAGAGGAAAGCAACGGAGGAAAAAAGGGATTGGGAGCTGAAGGAGGCCCACAGCAGTTCCATACGGACTTGATTCGCACTAGTAAGGATTCAGGTGTATGGTCGGCATACCAGTCAACAGGGGCAGATTTTTATGTGGATCGATCTTTTGACAAGCAAGGGTTTGCAGATGCCAATGAACATGTGGAGTTTGTAGCACATCTCTTTGGTGATCGTGGGTGTTCTCGAGTTCCTAGGTTTGATAATGTGTACTGACGTAGAAGCCACTAAAGGAAACATCTTTCCCCCTTACTACATTCCTCTGGTCTGGTGCCCGAGCAGTGCTGTGCTCATTGAATGCCAAGTTCTTGGGTATAGAGAATGGTTCTTATGCTCCCTCTCTAGAAGGCAACATGAGCACCCTAGGGAGCAAGCTTATGACCAACTTGAGTGCAGATTATCGGACTATGGACAGCTCTATACTAGTTACCGAACCTCTATGCCTAGAGGGCACTACTCTACAAGCTAAGGATCTAGGGCTTGTAGTGCCGAATGGAGATAGAACTTTGGTGGTTGTGAGTGAGGACTTAATGATGAGAGAAGGAAAGCCAGCCTCTACTGAGATTCCAATGCAACAGCAGGTGGTGCCCATGCCCGAGGAGACCAAGATCCCCTCTCAGTCGTCCATCCAAAACGATGTCCCACCCCCTTTGGATCCTGACGACTTCAACATCTTTCTTGTTGACAACAAGGAGTATTTTGAGGGGCACATGCATTTGGAGACTCGAGGAGTCGTTATGTTCTTTTTACGTCGCATGCTAGATGAAGATGCTTTCAATCATTGGTGTTTGTTGAACTCGGAGGCTAAGGGTATATCCTTGAACTCATGCTGGGGTTTAGGTTTGAAATATGCCTGCCTATTGTTTAATTTGTATGCTGCAGCTCGCCAAGTGTTATAGTATGGTGCTTGGAACATCGTTTGTTCCCTTGCTTATGTTTAGTCGTGGAGGGCAGATTTTAACTCAAAGGATCGTGGGCAGGATTATTAACCACTTTCGTTAGAGATCCCAACCCTTCTAGCGAATATGCATCCATTTGTTGATCTGTTTGCCCATCAGTTTTGTAAAGTTCTCATCCTTGATGGCCGGCGTAATTCATTCCAAGCGAACCCGCATATTTGTGAGGAGGTGGACTTGAAGCAAAAGCATCCCCCTTCATTTCAGTCAGCACTATTGGTGGAGCCAAACAGCAAAAAGTTGAGTATCTCAACCTGTCGAATGTTTGATTTGCCTACCAAGCACAAGATCATCTGATTCGTGATTGCCCTCTTCACAGACCAAATCCAAAGCAGTCTACAAGTGCAAGCACTGTTGTGACCCCTTCTTCTTAGCGCACAAGGGCAAGGGTTCTTTTGTGGTCTCAAAGCAGGGTGTCGGTGGTGATGGCTATTCAGGGAGTACAAATGGTGGGGTAGGTGGTTCCTCAGATGGGGGTGCAGGTTCACGAGCAGGTGGCATTGCCCTTGGTGGCTTCAATGATGAAGTTGGTGGTTTTGTCTCTAGTGGATCAAGTGCAAGTACAAGTGGCTCTTCTATGTTACATCTAGTGCTACCTAGCAATCTGGTGATCGAGTGGTTCAGCCTTCAGTTCCCAATGCATCCTTAGTGGTGGGGCAACCTCACTTGCCTCAAAGCTCAATTCCTGAGAGCAAGGGGGTTGCAATGCATTAGGGCTCCATTAGTATGGAGATTGAGAATGGTTTGCAAGTCAAGTCTCACAAGCGAGAGGGGATTTCTTCCCCTGCTAGTGTAGACAAGCCAACCAGTAATCGAAGTCCTTAGCAACAAATGAAATCCTATAACTCACTGGATTGTTGGATGTCTAAGGGTTTTGAGATGGCCAATCGGTATAGTAGCTTTGGACTTCATCTCTCATTGGAATGAAGTTGTCCCTACTATCTTGGAATATGCAAGGGATGACAATTCCCAGTCACAAGCAGTTTGTTAGAGGTGTTTTGCAGTGTTTATGGCCAGATGTGGTCTTCCTACAAGAGGTCAAGTCAACCGGATTTGAGCTTTGCAACCGGATGAATTACTATTAAAATGGGCCTTTTTCGGATTCAGAGCCGAGCCAAGGGAGCGGAGGAGTGGTAGTCATCCTTGTTTCCTCTCTACAAAGTTTCATGATTACTTCTAGGTCAGACCCAAAGGATAGGTGTATTTGGGTCACTCTTCTAATTCAGGTTAGAGTTCTCGATTTTTGTGCAATGTACACTCCTAACCTCAATTCTAAGTGGGGTCACCTTTAGGGTTGGATGGATTCCTCTTTTTCGACAACAAAATGGATTGTGGAAGGGGATTTTAACATGGTGGAGTGGGATGGAGACCGATGTAGAGGCAAGAGTACCATGGTCAGTTGTTCAAAGAAGTAGGCTTGGTGTCAATGCAAGGATGCTCCTCAAATTTTTAACCCTGGCTAGAGATTGGAGGGCCTAGACTATGGGTATTGGTTCACCTAGACCAATTACAAGCAGGAGCATCAAGCTCGACTGGAWCGTTTTTATGGTCCTCAAGAGGAGATAGCCTTTTCTAGCAAGCTTCGCCTAGTGGATGTTTTGATAAGGTGTGACTAGATCGGATCATCTTCTAAATAAGACATTGATTTCTTCACAACACTCAGATGTGTTGATGATTACAACTTCGTGAGACATCCTCTAGGACACAGACTGAGTGAGTCGACCTGTGAGAGAGCCCATGAGTTGGGTGTGCCCATGAGATGGGTGTGTCGTTCCTCTCTGAGACTGAGATGAAACGATGTGTGCCCCTGTGTGGGTTGAGGATGCCCATGAGATGGGTGTGTCGATGTGTATGCCTCTGTGTGGGGTGAGGATGTCCATGAGATGGGTGTGTCGTTTGAGATGAAACGATGTGTACCCCTGTGAGGGGTGAAGGTGCCCATGTGATGGGTGTATCGTTCTCCTCTGTGTAGAGAGCTGAGACGATGTGGTACTCCAGATGATTCTCCTGTGTGACTCGGTGAGATAGAGATATGTTGAGTAGGACGTCCCTGTGGCTGAGCATAGGTGGACGTGCCCCTAGTGGCTAAGCACTAAGTGGGTGGGTGAGATCCCTTGCTATATTGTCAGATAGTGAGATTTACCTGTAACCCTAATTGCGATGTAAAGGGTATAAGTCAGCTCCACCATATGTAAAAGATAATTAATGTTTATTGTAATAATTAATTATTTTCTGAGTTATTGAGGTCAGCCCTGTTGTGCCAATAGACACCACTTTTGGTCTATCCAGTCTAGTATAAATAAAGGTAATTTCCTCATTGAGGAAACACACAACACACACAAGTCACTTGTCATTTGGAAATTTCTGCAAGTACATTTCTAGGGTTGAAGTGTGCACCTATCTTGGGCGCAAGTTTCAAGGTTGTAGNTCCAGTCTAGTATAAATAAAGGTAATTTCCTCATTGAGGAAACACACAACACACACAAGTCACTTGTCATTTGGAAATTTCTGCAAGTACATTTCTAGGGTTGAAGTGTGCACCTATCTTGGGCGCAAGTTTCAAGGTTGTAGAGCACCCTCTTGTGTGCATTAGGGTTTCATGGTTGGAGGATCTTCTTTTGAGAATATAGCAAAGGATTGTTGGGTTTTTCTCCCTTGTTGAGAAGGGTTTTCCTAGGATATTTCTTGTGTTCTTGTGCATGGTATTTCTTCTTGTGATCTTGGTTATTGCAGCAATTGTGAATGGTGTAGTTGCATTTGTTTATGGTTCAAGTACATGACTAAATGAAATAAACCTCATGCTTGAGCCTAGCATAGTGAAAATTTAACATGGAATTAGAGCATAGGTCTTGAAGAAGCCATTGCACAAGCTTCAAGCAAGTCGTCCTCCTCTTTTGCAGAACCATACGGCCCTCCTAGGGTTTCCAGAAAAACTGTACGACCCTCTCCTTTTGAGTGATTTCATCACTTTATACTTGGACGTTGGGGCTGAAAATTGGACAAGAGTGTACAGCCTCCCTCGATGCACCTCCAGAGACTCTCAGAGTGAAATTCCGAGAATTTTGGATTTTGGTCCTAGGGTTTCACAATTTTCTGCAAAAAAATCATATCTAAGGTTTCGCAATTTTTTGCAGAAAATTCAGATTTAGGGTTTCTGCAGTTCATTGAAGGAGCTTTTCAGGCTCACCAGTGTTCTTCTGACTTTCAAGGCTTATTGTTGGCAGTCATAAGCCCAACAAAAACCTAAGTTTGCTAGCCTAGCCTAGCCTAGCCTAGTCGTTAGGTTTTCTAGCCCAGTTGGCAAGGGTTTGTGAAGAATCTGAAAATATGATGAACAGAACCTTGGTGGAAGATAAGCTTGTTGGATCATGCAAATTCAATTATGGGAAGTCAAGACTTCAAAGAAATGAAGACATCAAAAATGAAGCCTTCCTCTTCATATCAGCACTCTCAGGTATGCACTTGTATATATTATTTGTATCATTGTCATGAGGGTACTTGCAGGAGGAAGGAACCTTTGTTGCGGATCTCAGTGCATTCGGAGGAACAACACACTAGAAGTGAAGACTCCAAGTTTGATTTAATTATCATGCCTCTAACCTACATTTCTAAGTTTGCTACATTACAAGTAGGCGTTGTAGCTGTGACAACAATCCTTAAATTGTTTTGATTCTAGAGATGTACTCATTATTCTCCTCTAGGAGATATTCTTGTCTTGTTTCTTTTCGTTTGTTGTCTTGTTCCAGGCAAGTTAACAACAAAGGAAGATGTTTATCCTTCAGACTTCAAAGGGAGTCAAAACTATTTGAGAAGGAGGAAGAACAAAACCATCATTGAAGCAACCAAAGCAATGAAACATGATCAACATCTACCTATGATTCTATGGACAGAAGCATCCATGACAGCAGTATATGGTCAGAACAAAAGTCCTCGCCAGATTTTGAAGAACATGACTCCCGAAGAAGCCTTCACCGGAGTGAAGCCTAAGGTAGGACACTTTAGGATATTTGGGTGTCCAGTATATCTTCAAAAGAGATCCAAGCTAGACCCCTCATGAAGAAAGGGTACATTTGTGGGATAAAGTGAATCTTCAAAGGCTTACTAAATCTACATCCCTGGTCAAAGACAGATTGAGGTAAGCAAAGATGTCATCTTTGAAGAAGAGATAGCCTTTCGAAGATCCAGAGAATCTCAGATGGAGAATGACAGTGAGACAGTACCTTCTCCCCCTTCAGCAGTTCAGAGGGAGACATCCATTGTTCCAGTTGATCCAGTTGCTCCAGTTGATGTTCCCAGAGACATTGCAATAGGCCATAAAAGACCTGCCTAGGCTCGACAAACTCTACAGGAGGCAGAGGGGCATACAACTCCTCAAGGCACATTCTGAGAGAGCAAGAGACCAAAGAGATTTTCAAGTTATTTTCAGCCATGAGCCACATCATTGATACTGAGCCTTCTTGTCATGAAGAAGCAACAGGTCAGCAGGTATGGCAAGATGCCATGGCAGAAGAGTATTAGTCCATCTTGAAGAATGATGTGTGGGATATTGTTCCGAGACCATAAGGGAAGTCTGTAGTAACTTCCAAATGGATCTATAAAATCAAGCATACAACTAATGGAACTGTCGAGAAATACAAAGCGAGATTTGTAGCCAGAGGATTCTCACAGGTGGAGGGAATTGATAATGAGGAGACATTTGCTCTAGTAGCCCGATACACCTCCATCCATACTATCATTGCACTAGTTGCATCCATGGGTTGGAAACTACATCAAATGGATGTAAAGACAGCCTTTCTCAATGGTGAGATTGAGGAAGAAGTTTACATTGAGCAGCTAGAGGTATTCGTGATACACGACGAGAAAACTCATGTGCGCAGGTTGAAGAAAGCCACGTATGGACTAAAGCAGGCACCTCGTGTTGGTACTGTTAGAATGTAGAAGAATGTGTGCTCGTTTTACCATTGACGATACCCTCGTCACCCAACCATAGCTCGAAGCCACCCTCCGAGCACCTTAACCTTGACTGAGAATTACTCCAGAAGCAAACCCTAGGCTAATAGCCAAACAAGGTGTAGTGCATCTTCCTCCAAGGATAGCGCACCAACAATTAGTTGATCAGATAGTCCAAACCCTAGCCAAGAGATAGTCCAAGCCAACACCCAAACTGCTAGTTGCAGCAGCTGCTCCTACAGCTCTCCTCCACACGTGTGCACCAAACTGGGAACTGCAGTGCGCATCAATTGCTGCTCTGCAATTCTGAGATGTGTCAAATGAGAATTGGCGCCCTGTATTTATAGTGGTTCTGCCAGATTTGTTGGGGCCAACTTCTCCTTCTGGATATGTGTCTGTTCAGTATATTATTATTATTTCTGGCCGACTTCTTC